>JAWPHD010005818.1:0-155478 GCA_037043455.1 Cyrtodaria siliqua | reverse complement strand
TGTCCAAATAAAATTATAATATAAGTATTGACTTTATATAATAACCGCATTTGTATATAGAAAACAAGTCTTGACTACATGATAGTTGAACAGCTACCAACGTCCTTATGGTATCATTTGTTATTTTCAATATGTCGTTTTGGCGAATATACAATATATTGTATTTGTTTGTTTATTTTTTTAGCTTCACGCCTAATTATTTATTGATTAGTGTTTAATCCCAGTCAGATTCCATCCGTCAGGACGCATTGTATTCCTTGATTGTCAAAGCAGGAGGTTGACAAAGCCAACTGGTGTTTCATCTATACCTGTTGGGAAATTTGTTTTAATGTGTATTTATATTTGATAAAAATACAAATATCATTTAGTTCAATGATGATCCCGTTTGTACCTTTAACACCAGTTTGTTGACCCTTAACAGCGTTGTTTTTCGGTATACTTCCGTTTCACTTTCAACGTGGAGAAATTCTATAATTTACATTGTATCGTTCGTGAAATTGACTCATTGCATTTCCCATGTTTTATAAATATATAACCTGAAAAAAAAAAGGTAAGTATTGAAAGATGATTTAGTCTTACATAAATATTAAAACCGTGTCTGGATTAGAGTAGAGTTGAGTTATCTTGCTTAATTAAGCTGTACTCACCGAAGCTGCTAAAGGCTAGCTCATATACATTTTACAATAATTTACAATTACACCTCTAATATGCTTTGCAATTATCTTCCTTGTTCATCACCCTGTGAAATATCATTTTAGTAGTACGTACAAGTAGTTAAATAACTGCAGAGTTTGAATGTGTAACTAATTTATTGATTGAAGACGAAATGGCACATGTAAAGAAATGGACATCACATATTCAGTTTCGGTGGACATGTATTACCTGTATCATGTATGTAAGAGTATTTGATGTGAATAAAGGAATACTCTTCTCAAGTATTGATGTTAATTAATAATAACGCAATTTCAATTACATTAACAATCGACTTTTGTTTCTTTGCTTTTTAGTATTACCATGTATTCTTCCTCCAAAAATCTCAAACTTCATATGTAGTTTAGGTCGTAATAAATTATTTCAATGTGTCCAACTTAAATTGTAAATAGGTAGACATTTAATATACTTATATTATTTGTATTACAATTAAAAATGTTTTGACCTACGTGGATAATATCAACAGCTTCCACGTTCTTTGGTTTCACTGTTTTCAAAACAAATTATGTGCCTATTTTCATGTCATAAAGCTCCTTTTTGGAGTATACCGTATATTGTTTTTTGTTTTTTTTGTTTATTTTAGCTTTCATTATGTGTTTATTAGTGTCTTGATCCCAGTCAGACGGTACAGTATTTTTACTGACTGAGCAGGAAGATTCAATAGAGCCCAACTCATGTTATCTTGTCATACTTGTCTGGGGATAGTGTACATGATGACATAAATATAGCAAAATAGAGTGTGTTTTTTTAAAATTTTAATTCGCATACTTTTTAAATTAGTTTGTATTTATCATTTCTCCGTTACCGTTTACAGTTGACATATATATTTTTCTACATAACTTTTGACATTCTACGTAATGAAATTAATATTGAGAAATATGGGGTCCAATAGAAATCACAGCACCGAAACACAACAGCAACCGTAGGTCCGCTCCGCTCCACACACAAGGGAGCAAATTAAATGCACAGTATACAGGACAATATACAACACAACGGAGTGTTGAAGCAAGAAGTCACAGTAGGCAACACGGCCTACTGGTTAGCTAAATCGATTGTATGTGTACTCAACCTCGATGTTACATGTATCATGTGTCCAGCGCTCATATTGAAAAGATAATGTAAATATATATCACAGTAGTAAAAAAATTACTGTGAAAAAAGACTGACCTAATCACTTTTTATATATAACGCATAGAAACCGTGATTATTCCTATATTTTGTTGCTCCTCTAATAGTGTTATTCGCCTAGTTAACAGAAACACCCCCATTATGAATGTTTATCTCCTTGACAAATCATATCTCTGTTTTGTTTTGAAGCGCGTACCGTTATTGGGTTATTTATGATCATTTAATCATCAAGTCATTACATTCCTGGAGTTTGCTATACACCTCATTGTTGAAATCGGCCAATGTCGAGCATTATCGGTTACATTGTACATTGTAAGCTAGCTAGATAGCTGGCCTTTACAGATACGCTGCTGATATCAATATCTAAATAGTCAGAAATATGATTTAAAACCGTTTATTATGTTTCTCCTCTTTATGTACATACTCCCATGTCTAATCAAGATAACTTATATTTTTTAATATACATAAAAATAGGCTTAATCGTTAATACATACTTTATTATTTTATTATAATTATTATTCAGATTGTGCAAATTATCGATATTATAAAGTTTTAAAAACACATTCTTATTTTTAAAAGTTATTATTTTGAAGCCAACTGTTATATATTTTACATTAAATTCACGAGAGAGAAGACGTTTTGTTTATTGATGAGAATTGAGAAGTCAGAAAAGAAAAGAAGGTTATCGAATGTTTAATTTCTTCAATTTAAGATATGTTACATATATACTGAACCAAACAGCTAACGCACCAGTAGACAATACCATTTAATATTCTCAATAATAACAATCAATAAATCAGAAACAAATTTCATTCTGAACGAGACATATATCTTGTCAATAACTACTGTAATTTAGAAGATCATTCAAATCACCTGCTCCAACGGTACCAGTCGGCATATAATAAGTTCATACATTAAAGGTATTATCTACTGGTGCGTTAGCTGTTGGTTCAGTGTATATCCTTAACTTCATCGGTTCGATTTAAAGAAAGTACTTCCTAATAATGTGCTTGTTGCATTTTTCAGACGAAAACTATTGGTATATAGTATATTAGTCTAATTAAAGCAGGGTCCCAATGATCAGTACATGAAAAATGCTTATTAATAAATGCAGACAATTCTCAGTTTTGCGTCTGTGTGATCAACGTTTCGGCACCAAACATTTCGACACCTAGACGTTTCGGCATCCAACTATTTCGGCATCTATTTTAATGATTACCCTAGACGTTTCGGAACCCATTTATATTTGAGTATTATAAATGAAGTTTAGAATAAAGAAATTAAATATTTTCTATAAGATCACTTATAATTCATTTAAAAATGCAAAGTTGATGCTTAACGGCAAACTCCGAAGCGGTTTGAGCCTGAATACAACTAAAACATGAACATAAAATAGGGCCCATATGATAATCATTTGTAAATTTTAAGTAATATGATTTTTATATTATATTGTAGCATGGTCACTGAAATTCCCTTTGTAATAGCTCAGGTGTAAATCGTTAATTGAAAATACTTGAATATGTTCCCTTTAACATGTATAATAATGTATACCTAAGACCAAATAAAATCTTATCTGTATTCATAAAGTATCTTTCACTTTACCTTCCCTGTCATCTCCATATCGACGACTACAGGTATGTGACTTGAACAAAGTCTCCACAAACTAACCCATTATTAAAAATCGTCTACATATAACGCATGCGTCATACTTGTCTTGTTCAAGAACGAGCGGATGCGAACAAATGATATATGTGTTGCATTGTAAACATATTGTGCTTGATTCCAACCGATTGTTTTCTCTTTTAATTGTCTTAGCCTTTACATTAACAATTTTATCACATATAAGTATCAATGATTATTATATGATTCGTATGATTCTCATATATCTCATATAATACCTATTATATTATACAAACATAAATGACGCAATACATGATTATTATATAAAACCTTTCATATACGCATCATATAAAGTATCAAATGAGATTCATATACAATTTGAAAAAAAAAAAATTATTCATGACAATCATATGAACATGTGCGTGTTTTGACAATGCAGCTTTTATTAAGTCATTTTCATACGAAAATTATATGAAACTCTTATAAATACCACATAATAGGTTTAATATGATGAATACTATTTGGCTCATTTTATTTAAAAAGTATATGATAATCCTATGATTCTAATATGTAGAATACAATCATATGTTTATTATATATGTCAAAAGTGTACATATGCATGCCACTCCACCCTTTATTGACGTCATAATTCAACGTCACTTTTTTTTTTGTTCCGAGTTAGTTATTAATATCTTTAATCCTGTCACAGGATGACCCTAGTGGTTGGGGCTACTCAGGAAAGAATCAATGACGGTGAATGCATTTACATACGTTTAATGCAACTTTTAAAATATGTTTAAATATATATAACAATTATCTAAAAAATACAAGCGAATACACAAAATGAACTATGAAAAGAATGTTCTCATTAACGTTTAAGACGTTCTTAGTATTGTAACAAATACTGAATGTATGCGACACTAAAGGTGTTGTTAAAGTTGTATAACAATGTTGATTTATGATCTAGCGCGATAACTGTGATGCGCGAGAGCTCATGAAGATGATGATGCGCGAATCCAATGGGTGATTGTCATCAAATGCCTTCTATAAGGGTTGATGACGCGATATGTAAGATGATTAACCTCCACTGAGGTTGTGGGTGATGTTCACCTCCAGTGAGGACTGATAACGGGCCCACCTTGTGTCCCGGGGGTTGTCGCTACTAAAAACCTGGCCATGCTGCGCAGGTACGGGGACCGTCTCCACCGCTCTTTACGTAGTCGTGAAGCTTAGCTCCACTCCAACCCTGGATGGCTTAGACTGTAATCATACAGACGTTTAAATGTCAGTTGACACACATAACAATCTTGCATAATTATCATTACCCAAACAAATCATTATTCAATAAATATATGTAAGCTGTACTAATGATGAGACATGTATATTACACTCCACTGAGTTATGCATGCACGCATGTCAACTAATGACCACATTATACAACGATATGCATACGCGTCGAACATTTATCCTAGTCACTCATCTCATTGTTAACTAATGTTAACAATCGTGTATTGCAATCACTGAGTTATAAGCCAACGTTAACTAATGCACCTATTATCCACTGTTATCAAATTAATAGTGTTTTACAATTAATGATCAATTACAATAATTACATATAATAAAGTAACTTCAAAATCATATGCTAGTCTAAAGTTAATGTTTGAGAAACATCAAAGCTAACCGGATGTCGTCGCCCACTGAATACAAATGTACGATAACATTTAATAAAATAAATACTGACCACATATTGCCTGTGAATTTCGCCGTCCAACTTCTGTTCCAAACAAAACAACTATCGATCAATCCCGGCAAGATCTAGAAGACAATGGGTTTTATAGCAAACATAACCCCCAAACCATTATTTCCCCCGTTCAGTCCGTGACATACGTGGCTAAATTCGCAGTATTAAAAACCTACACGAGAGGCCCCTTACAAAGTTTGCCGTTTAAGGAAGATATACCTATACGTTTACATGCATTAGCACAAAACTAAACTTATGACACGGCCTCTCTGGCGACCACTTAAAATGTGCACGCGTTTACGTGTTACATGAATATATCATGGATATTGTGAATTGGTTTCAACTCAGCAATAGATAAAGGTGTAACTGACAACTTACACGAGCTATGTACGACCAATACGCTCTACCCGTGACATTTTGTGACAACATCTCCCCACTTAAAGAAAGTGCTACACTTTTTAAATTTCAACCAGATGATTCATTAAACAATTAATTAGTCCTCGCAAAAGACATGGTTGCATAATAAGCAACATTAAAATTTCAACAATATTCTACAATTTTACACTACACTGTCATAACATACACTGCTATTGTACAATACACTGCAATACACTATTATACTATTGTATTAAACCTGTCATTATGTGCGGCGACTTAAATAGTCTGCCCCAATATTGTCCTTTCCTCGAATCGCTTTAATTTCCATCCGGTAAGGCTGCAGAGTCAGTGACCACCTCATTAACCTACTGTTAGCTACCTTTGCTTTATTCATATAAGCTAACGGTTGGTGGTCAGTCTCCAAGACAAATTCCTTACCAAGAACATATCGGTGGAATTGACTGACACCCCCTACTACTGCAAGATACTCCCTTTCGATAACAGAGTAGTTACATTCCCGGGGTAGTAGTTTCCGACTTGCGTAAGCCACGGGGAGACTACACCCATATTGCTCTTGCAGTAGGACTGCACCCACCACGATATCGGAGGCATCCGTTCTGAGGATAAACTCCTGGTCAAGTTCAGGTAATTTTAGTATTGGGGTTTTGACCAGACTTCCCTTTAAAGAGACGAAAGCTCGCTCCTGGCTTTCCCCCCAAGTTATACTATTGGGTTGACCTTTCTTTGTCAAGTCTGACAAAGGTGCAGCTATAGCCGAAAAGTTTGGGATGAACGTCCTGTAAAAACCCCGCCAATCCTAAAAATGACCTAACTTGTTTCTTTGTCTCGGGTCTTGGTGCTTCCTAAATTGCCTTAACCTTGTCGGGGTTGGGTTTCAATTTCTGGTCCCTCCCGACAACATGACCGAGACACTCTATATCTGCGTAACCTATGTGACACTTGCTAGGTTTTGCAGTCATTTTAAACCGGCTTAGCCGTTCCAACAGATTACGTAGAGCCTTAATATGTTCTTCAAATATTGTTGTAAACACCAGGATGTCATCTACAAAACTGTCTGTGTTGGACAAATCCTTCAGGACTTTCCTCATCAATCTATAGAATGTTGCTGGGGCGTTTCCAAGACCGAAGATCATGACCTTGAGATTAAAAAGTCCTTGCGAAGTTTCGAAAGAGGTCATCTCTTTAGATTGGTCTGAAAGTGGGACTTGCCAATAACCTTTACTGAGGTCTAACTTGGAGAAATACGAATATCGCGCAAGTTTAGAGAATACCTCCTCAATATTAGGCATTGGCTCTGCATCAAAGATGGTCCGTTTATTTAGCTGCCTAAAATCGATGCAAAATCGAATTGACCCATCCTTCTTCTTAATAAGTACGACTGGGGATGAAAATGGGGCGTTTGAAGGCTTGATGACACCCAATTGCAACATGTCTTTCACCTCCTCATCAACAATTGATCGGGAGTGAAATGGAATGGGATACCCCTTAATTCTAATTGGTTCCCTTGATGTGAGTACAATATCATGTTGCACTCCATCTGTCTGCCACGGGTTTTCGGACAAGACATCACTGAACTCCGAGAGTAAACTACCCATCTCTCGTTGCTGCTCTACACTAAGCATGCCCGATATGTCTACATCGACTGCTGTCTCCTTACCTACACTAGTGGGAAAATACATGGGACTAGTGTCCTCACTACTGTCATCCTCACTCACCTCAATAACTGCAACATTAACTACCGTTAACACCCCTTGTTGCACATTATCGGTTCTACTGATATACTCTTTCAGCATATTCGTATGAAAGGTCTTTAACTTTCCGTTTATCTCGATACGATAATCCATAGTGTTCACTATCCCTCTAACGTAAAACGGACCTTTCCATTGTAATAACAACTTGTTATTGTCAGTCGGGAGTAACAGTAACACCTGGTCATCTATCTTAAATTTCCTAGCTCTAGCTTTCTGGTCATAGTACCGTTTATACTTGCTACTTGCCTTAACTAACTGACTTTGAGCTATCTTACAAGTCTCCTCTAGTTTCTCCTTCAGATCTAAAACATACTGATATGTAGTCTTAACCTCATCACTATCTACTTCAACTGCCCACATCTCTATAAGAATCCTCATGGGACCTCTAACTGATCTACCGTACAATAACTCAAACGGAGAAAATCCTACACTCTCTTGTGGATCCTCTCTAAATGCAAACAATAAAGCATTGAGATACACATACGCCGTAAAATTTGCTCTAACGTCCCGTTAAATCGTTCGACTAACCCGTTACACATAGGGTGATATGCTGTTGTCATGATTTGACGCAAAGACAATAACCTGCTTACTTCAGCCATAAGTTCTGACGTAAACTGTGACCCACAATCAGTCAGCATTTCCGCTGGTACACATAGCCTACTGAACATATCAACTAATGCCTCAGCTACTCTCTCAGTTTCAATTGAGGGCAATGCTACTGCCTACGGATACCTAGTTGCATAGTCTACCATGGTTAAAATGTACCTATTTTTCCTATCCGACACTATGTTTACGGCTACCCGCTTAAATGGTGTATCTATCAGTGGCATCTGACCTAAATGTACTTTGGTGACTCGACCTTTTGGTACTGTCCTTTGGCATACATTGCAGGACCTACAAAATCTAGTTACATCTCCACTAACGCCGGACCAATAAAATTCTGCCAATACTCTATCTGACGTTTTCTTTACGCCTAAATGACCTCCGATAATCGACTCATGAGCTACCTTAAGCACTGTCGTTCTATACTGGGTAGGTACCACTAATTGGTGAAACTGTCTACCACCACTATCTTCAAATTTCTGTACAATAATCTATTCTTATGTACAAACTTACAACTACCGGACCTTTACACTTCTTCACTACACCATCCTTGGCCTTCACTTTACAAGGCTCTAACGACTCGTCTTGTGTTTGTGCTTCTATAAACTCCGCTTTAGATATGTCACCTACGGCTGCAGGAACCTTTAATTTATATAAGCCTGAGCTTGCTTCTGAACCTGCGCTCTAGTCTCTACTGCACTGATTATGCTACTCCTAAAATCGGACAGTACCGGAAGTGCTGAACCTTAAATGTCCCCTATCGTTATATCATACATCGGGTCGTCCATACATAGTGCCTCTGTAGTCCCTTTAAAGAAAGGTGTATCTGAATCTATTCTCGCTATTGGCACGTGCTCTACCGACTTATTTAACAACATACACGGTGACTGTTTACCTACCAACTGGTCATCCGTAACTAAACTACGCCTAACTACCACACTTGTACAACCTGTATCCCTATTTACAATTACGTCCGTGCCATTCACTCTACCATCTGCCGTTGGAACATTTGAATACGGAAAGAGACATGTTCCGATCTTCGCCATTAAGCCATCCGATCTAACTCAACAGCTACTACTCTCGGTTTTAATAACCAGACTATAACTACCTCTGCCTCTACCTCTACCTCGGTTTTGACCACCTGTACCTCTACCGAAATTCCATGAGTTGTTAAAACCTTGGTTCTGACTACCTACATTGTTGTCCCCTCTACTATTGTCACTAAAATTGTCTACGACAGCGCATACCTTCACCGCTTTCCTAAAAGCATGTGAAGCACGATTCCCATTACAGTGACGACAACGAATAAAATGTCTACCTACGGTGTTACCACTATTGCTACCTCCTCTAGCACCCATCGAACTACCTCCACCTCTATAGTTTCCACTCTGGACTTTCTGTTTATTACTATGATCGTCCTCTTGCCTATCTCTAAAAGTTCTGTCTTTCGACACTACATTATGAGCTCCACCTCTAGCCTCGGCAAACTGATCTGTTTAAGTTGCCATTTCTTCTACACTAGCCAATTTTCTTTCAGGCTCTATATGTTTATCTCCATCTAGCCTCTCTTAAGTTAATCTACTGTCTGATTCTAACTTCTCGTTTAATAATCTACTTTCGAATGTGGCTAATCTATCTTCTATTTCTGACTTCTCTTGTGCAAATCTAGCTTCCATTTCTAACCTCGCTTTCTCAGCTTCTAACTGCGTTTGTGCATATCTATTTGTTATTTCTAGCGGCTTTGCTGCAAATCTACTTTCTAATCTAGTTTTCTCACATTGTTGTTCCCTAAGTCTCACCTGCACTTCCTTAGCATGTTGTCTTTCAACAAAGATTCTAAGGTCAACTCCACTATAGCCTACCCACTTACCTATCTCTCTAATTTCCCTTTCCCTTATGGACGTCATGGTTATGGACAGTATGAAATACTCCCTACAATAACTACAATACACAAGTCACTAATAATTCTACTCTACTAACTGCTAATGGTAAGTCACTGTGTCCTCAATAAATACCTGGGCATCATCATAGGACAAGGTACATACACATTTGTACTAGCGCTAACTACTAACGGTTATGTATAGATAGTATCTAGCTTCCACAACACATATACACTACATAAAATATCTATATTTGATATTGGACATAAACCTTAAACAATCATAGAAATGTGTATAGCCTGTACATGTATATTTATTTCTCCCATCAATATAAGTATACTCGAATGTCACAACATGAGTAGAACTTCTTGTTCGCCAACCTAATTGGATACTATTTGTATATCAAGGGAGGTAAAAACAAACACCCAAATTATTGAGCAAAAGTGCCTCAGACACAAACGTGTAGACCACTGCCACCTCGTGAGAAGGAAAGTACTTACAAAACAACAGTTTGGACTCACCCTACCCGTGTCGTGTCTTGACTTGTCTTCCAAGCTGTGGCCGTGATCGTCGACAGTCGCCTTGATAGATTAGAGGGCGGTACACAATTCTAAAATAATACGTAGATATTTAGTATATCATAATAAAGATCCCTTATTGATTCTTTCCCTCCGTAGTCGCCCAAAATCCCACTACTCTGAAAACCAGTTGTCACAGGATGACCCTAGTGGTTGGGGCTAACTCAGGAAAGAATCAATGACGGTGAATGCATTTACATAAGTTTAATGCAACTTTTAAAATATGTTAAATATATATACAATTATCTAAAAAAAACAAGCGAATACACAAATGAACTATGAAAAGAATGTTCTCATGAACGTTGAAGACGTTCTTAGTATTGTAACAAATACTGAATGTATACGACACTAAAGTGTTGTTAAAGTTATAACAATGTTGATCTATGATCTAGCGCGATAACTGTGATGCGCAAGAGCTCATGAAGATGATGAAGCGCGAATCCAATGGGTGATTGTCATCAAATGCCTTCTATAAGGGTTGATGACGCGATATGTAAGATTATTAACCTCCACTGAGGTTGTGGGTGATGTTCCTCTAGTGAGGACTGATAACGGGCCCACCTTGTGTCCCGGGGGTTGTCGCTACTAAAACCTGGCCATGCTGCGCAGGTACGGGAACCGTCTCCACCGCTCTTTACGTTAATCGTGGAAGCTTAGCTCCACTCCAACACTGGATGGCTTAGGCTGTAATTATACATACGTTTTAGATGTCAGTTGACACACATAACAATCTTGCATAATTATCATTACCCAAACAAATCATTATTCAATAAATATATGTAAGCTGTACTAATGATGAGTAGCAATATATACATATTCTACAACGCCATGTATACGCCGTGTACGTCGCTGTTAATCAATGCCCCTAATACATTTAATATAAAACATTATCATATCACTCGTATATTACACTCACTGAGTTATGCATGCACGCATGTCAACTAATGACCACATTATACAACGCTATGCATACGCGTCGAACATTTATCCTAGTCACTCATCTCATTGTTAACTAATTTTAACAATCGTGTATTACAATAACTGAGTTATACGCCAACGTTAACTAATGCACCTATTATCCACTGTTATCAAATTAATATTGTTTTACAATTAATGATCAATTACAATAATTACATCTAATAAAGTAACTTCAAAATCATATGCTAGGCTAAAGTTATTGTTTGAGAAACATCAAAGGTAACCGGATGTCGTAACCGCCAACCAAGATGGCGCCGCCCACTGAATACAAATGTACGATACAATTTAATAAAATAAATACTGACCACATATTGCCTGTGAATTTCGCCGTCCAACTTCTGTTCCAAACAAAACAACTATCGATCAATCCCGGCAAGAACTAGAAGACAATGGGTTTTATAGCAAACATTACGCCCAAACCATTATTTCCCCCCGTTCAGTCCGTGGCTAAATTTGCAGTATTTAAATCTACACGAGAGGCCTCTTACACATTTTTTCCGTTTAAGGAAGATAGACCTATACGTTTACATGCATTAGCACAAAACTAAACTTATGACACGGCCTCTCTGGCGGCCACTTAAAATGTGCACGCTTTTACGTGTTACATGAATATATCATTGATATTGTGAATTGGTTTCAACTCAACAATAGATTAGGGTGTAACTGACAACTTATTAGAGCTATGTACGACCAATACGCTCTACCCGTGACATTTTGTGACAAATCCTGCATTATATTTATCTGAGAATATACACATATGTCATGGGTAACCGTTGAAGATCGGGAAATCAACTTTTTATTATCGAAACCAAAGGTTTACCAATATGAAATGCATACCTATAACTGATTCTTTTTCTTATAGAGAATTACCATTTGCCTGTTAAACTAGCCAAGAATCAACGTGCTGTATATCTATTTACACATTTACGTCATGCAATTGTTGTTTTACCGACGGCATTGCTGACAGTGAGTTTTGTTTTTATATACACCCGTCGGAATGTTATGACTAGCCCTAACAACCGGGTTATCATTATATGGTATCTCGAAACGCCGATTCCTGCTCCCCACTGCTTCTCTCCAGCAAACGTATGTATCTAAATTCCTTCCATACCTTGTATATAAAAGATGTTCCAAAACTATTACACATTTTAAGTTAGACCATGTTCCGCTAATGGGATAAATCTAACTGAAATATATAATAGATCGTTAATTATTATTTAATTGACCTTACACCGAATGACTTATAGTGAAAACATGACTCAATCATCAAAGGCAACATATTCCCAGCAAGCATCGTTTGATAAACAAATCAAAATAAAACTGAAATGGTATATTGCGTTTTCACGATAGTTTCACTACTTAAAGAGACAAACGTCATGTTTTGCTATGTATATTTGTTTCATTGTTACTATTAGTTCAATATAAAGAATGGTTCTTCTTTCAACATATCGTTTATGGGCAGTATATAATGCCTATGTATAGGTCTATTTCAAAGTGTGATTTTGACTAAACATAGTATTTTCCCCTTAAACAACTACTTTATTGTTTTGTTTTGCGCTGCAGGTATATGAGAATAAAGGCATCCATGAAGATAAATGTGTAACTCATTGTGTGTAACTGTCTCAAGTTCACTAAACGGTTTAAACATAATAAAAATATGTTCAAAGTCTGGATCTGCCAATGTATCTTTTCGAACTTTCAGCTTTCTACTTTTTAACCTTTCAACTCTACTTTTTCAACTTTTTCACCTTCCGTAATAATGTTATTTGCAACTCATTGCTATCTGGAAGGTACTACATTTTCAACATATGTTGCATTGTCATAGATATTACTTTTTTTTTTAGATATTAAGTTATTCGAACAATTATATCTGCATTACTTTCAATTCAAATAAAATAAATATATTCCATATTTATTTGACATGCAATTTTACCGAGAGAAAACGTTTAAAGTAAGAGGGCTGGCGTGGCGCAGTCGGTAGCGCGGCGAATTTGTAACCGGAGGCCCCGGGTTCAGTCATCCGTGGTGCCACTGAGTTTCGTCGGTGTGTTCTTGGCAAGACACTTTCCTTAGTCTCGTCCTTCGGATGGGGACGTAAACCGGGCGGTCCCATGTATCGGTCTATCCTCCGAGCACGTTAAAGAACCATAGGAATCTATTCGATAATACGAGTAGGGCACGGTACCCGGATTCCTATGTATCCTTCGCCTCTCTCTGGGGCGGCTCTAAATAACCTAAACTGTGTTGATGAACCGTTAAACAACATTCAATTCAAGTCAATGTCTTATAAAATCAGAATGTAGGAGGGTAAAAATATAAGTGTCAGCCTTATTTAAAGAGAGAAGCATCAACACATAATATTTCCTGCGATACTCTGTAAATTAAAACACTCATCACATTGTAAAACATATTCAATAAGACATTATGAACAAAAAATCATCTATGAGGTTTCTTTCTGAGTTTTTTCTCTCCAGAAACTGTACAAATATACTGCGTAGACTTTACGTATAAGAGAGTAGAGGTCAGGGACAAGTATACATGTCGTATTTAATTTAGAAATGAAGTTGTCTCGTGTGCCATTTTTAGATACATGGACACTTCTATGGACAAATTTATTTAAAATAAAAAACAAAACATCTTCGAGTAAAGTTGTACTAAACTTTTCGAATATAAAGGGCACTATTTCTGCCAAATAAATATTGTTTCTTATATTATGTTCACATCAATAGTGTTGAATGACTGTCATCTAGTATATCATTGACAATGTTCATGCCTATAATATGCATTTGGATGAACATTTCAATTAACCATACCCCATCCATTTTGGATTTTCTTTTCAAAGATGGATGACCAATAGTCCTTAACAGCAACCGTTTTAAATAATATTGACAAGCTAAATAAATTGTTTGTAATTGTGTAAAAAAAATGCGTTCTGTGCTCCATATGACGTGATCAGTCATATATTTATATATACCGGATTCAAATATAACAAGATCGAGTAAAATTATTGTATTATACACACGTCTTAGTATAAATATGAAACTCATGCGAGGGCATTATTGCAATTGCCACCCCTTGAACTATAATGTCTGCATAGGATTTGCCTCGGTCGACAATATTTTATAATGTTGACAATTTTCAATAGCTCCTCGCATGTTTATCATATACTGTTGCATACTATGGCTATTTTTCTTTTTTTTTTACAGATACTGAGAAGGAGAAATGGCTGATCTAGATAATCCAGATCCAAATCCATATGATCTTTATGACATAGAAGAAGATTTTCTCTCGCTACATATCGGTCCTCGACAACCCACTGATTCCAATCAGGGTTTTCTCAACATACACAACCCACCAGATATATTTAATTTAAAAGGTGGTTTAAATGAAAATGTATATAGAGTGGAGGTGAGAAATAAGGAAGACAGTAGCCTAACTTTATTATTAAGATTAAAATTATACCATACTTTCTTAATCTTAATTTTTGTGAAAGTGATTGATATGGTCTGTATTGTGTGTTTGATAATAATTAAAAATCATTGACTGTATATGAAACACCTGCTAACGTTTATGAACAAAAA
This sequence comes from Cyrtodaria siliqua, assembly GCA_037043455.1. NCBI lineage: Eukaryota > Metazoa > Mollusca > Bivalvia > Adapedonta > Hiatellidae > Cyrtodaria > Cyrtodaria siliqua. Next base: position 140,508 of record JAWPHD010005818.1, on the reverse strand, counting down.
TAAAAACTTATAATGACAGTCATAAAATAAACCTGAGCAAATTACATAAACGAGTATATAGTATTATATATAATTTTGTTTAGTCTGATGCAATTTGGAAACTATCCAGCTGTCTTGCGGAACGTCGTGGTTTTACCCAGGTGCCCGCCCGTTCACGAAACTTGGCCGAATGGGAACCTGTGATCTTCCTCCACCAATGTAAGCTTGAAAATCGCCATTAGACCTTTGATGTCGGTACGACTATAAAATCCAATTCAGTTCTTATTTAATTTATTTGACCAACCTTTATATATTCATTATCTATTTCATGTATTTAACAGGCAATAACACCAGCCCAAACTTCCCGTCATCGAAGTGGGTCCGATTCATCGGGATCGCATACACCGACAGAAGAAGCTAGCCCGCTTGGATCACCTAATCAGAAATATGAGGAACTAGCTTCAAGCTTAGACAATTACGGTCACCGTCGCAATGATAGACATTTCCCTCGTGATGCCTATGATATCAACGTATACGAGGGTCGGCTTCAAACGTTTGAAGGGTGGCAACACCCGACTTTGGCTAAGGAGGTTCTCGCCGAGGCTGGATTCTACTACACAGGTTTACGATTGAAACATTACTAAGTTCTATCAAAACAATTTCATTCAATAAGTAACGTTTGCTGCTCCGATTTTAAATTATTTAACGAAATTCAAGGGTACCAATATAAAAGACGATCATTTTAAAGATGCATTCCAACTTCACAGTCTTATTGATGTATTGTACATGTAATGTTTTTTTTATTTTCATGTAGGAGAATCTGATCGCGTGTGTTGTTGTAAATGTGGACGGACTCTAGAAAACGGGGAACCCAATGATGACCCAAGGAGCGAACACCGAAGGAACTTCAAATCCGACTGCTTTTAGTACTGCTTAAGATGGACATTGTACATCAAATATGTTCTGTACATTTCTTTAAGTTTACATAACTTTACTTTAAAATATAGATTTGATAAAATTAATTTACTTAATACTTCAATAAAGCTGACCATTATGCAATCTGTCTAAACATGTATATGAAGTTAAACACATATTTCAGTTTAATATACATGTATGTTGTACGCTAATGTTAAAACATTCACCGACGTTGAAATATTTAAGTCAGCGCATATAAACGAACACAGTGTTTTGTTAAATAAAAAATCAATAGTTCAATATTATAAAACGGTAAACAACTCCGCTTCATAAAAGGCATCTTTTAAATAGTTAGTGTTTTTGTATCCTCTTCCAATGTTAGAAAGATAACACAAACGGAGTAAGAATAGCATGATTGAGAACAATCAGTTGGAAGTGTCAACGTATAGGAGCAGATAGCATCGGCACATATTGCCACTGGAATTTTTAACCGTTTATATTGCGGGAAAACAACAAAAAGGGTAATTCCCCTCAGATTGTTCTCTTACAACTTGTTAGAATTAATAGGCGATAGGTAAGGCTATGTATATACTCAGTAAAAACGCAACGTAAAATGCATAGTTTTTTCATTTTCGAATATTTTCAATCCACTGTTGTTGTTGTTTTTCATTTCATGTTAGTAAACAGGACTCTTTGTCCCAAAGGCTAACATATGGCGTTAAACAGTTGTATAAGATTTGCTAAACTTCTTTCAAATATATTTATAAATATAGACATTAAACAAGTACCAAGTGTTTTGTTTTCAAATGTACTGAGTGTATATGATAACAAACACAGACCTACAAAGCCACCAGTTTTCAATGACTATCAGAGTAACAACAGAGTGAACAAAACAAAACGAGTTATTTCCCATTAATTATTCAACAATAAGCAAATGCGAAAACCTAAGTAGAAGGGTAACCGTTGCGATTTGCACCAAATTGGATTTGAATATATTGCATTGAATGTTCTCCGAATGAATGCCGGATTATTATCTGAAGGTAGTTCGACAATAATCAATAAAACAAAGTGGTATTAAAGGCATTTTCTGTAGTTTTTGGCCCCGCTCAAACTGTCACCGTTTTTCATAGACTTATACAGGGAATAGCTTAAACAATCTTCATTTCTAGTAGATACTCGAATTTATAAAGGGTCAAGTTCATGATTTGTACTAATTAAAAACAAATCCGAACACAGTTCTTCAACTCGAGGATAATACATCATTAGGTGGGGGATATTATTTCATCGAATTTGCTTGTGCATTTTAATTATGCGTGCATGCGTAGCTTGTGTGCATGAGTGCCTGTGCGCTGGTGTGCGTGCGTGCGTGTACATATACTTGTATGCAGCACAAACCAGCAGTTATAACGGTATGCCGACCAATCCTAGAACTACCTAAACAAATACCGGAACATCAAGCAAGAGCTACCAGTAGCATTGTGTAATGGCTTGAGGACTACCATATTTTATTATATATGACCTCGGTCCGTGCGTCATTGCCTAAAGATATATTACCCCACGCCTTCGTACAAGCGGGGTATATACAAATTGCAATGTCCGACTGTTTGTATGTCCGTCAGTGTGCCTCCGTTCTTTCGTCCGCAAACATGTGTTGTGTTCTCCTCTAAAACCGTTGTACCTACATACACAAAATTGCATGTGCGGGTGAGAGTGAGGCAAATCGAGTTCGAGTTCATCAAATTTGTTCTGCTCTAGAAATCGTGTAACCAAAAGTGCGGTATGCGGGTTCGCATTTTCGTGCTGGAGGGGACCCCTACCTCTACGGTAGTTCCGACGTTATAATGGAAGTGCAACTGGCTGGAGGATATCATTTATGTACGTTAATGTAGTTAGATTGTCGAGGTCGGGATAGTAAAGACGCTGCGGCTGAAACGTTCATGCCTCTCACCGCTGAAGGTTCAAATCCCACTGGGAGTTCGACCTGTGACAGTGACGGTGTTCTACCCAGGTAAAAGTGGGTGGTCTGCTTCTACTACGCATAATCGACCTTCATATATTGCCTAACATGTGCTACAAAGACTGTACCCTGGTGGTAAAACAGTTTGTATATTGAGATTTTGTATGTTTAGTATAGGCTTATATAGGGACACACTTGAAAAATCTTCTCCAAAACCACAAGGCATAGCGTTATCATATATCTGCATTTTACAACAGCTTATACAAGTTCCTCTACCAATTATTATGGATGGCGGTAGGTATTCATAATTGTTTCAACCAGAAAAAGTGGGAGTGGTCTGCATCTACCACAAAAAATCGACAGTCATATATGAAATAAAATGTGCTAAAATCGACTTAAATTACCATTCAAGCACAATCCTCTTCTAAATGTGTTGAAATGGTGACCCAGGAGTCAAATATGACCCGCCCCAGGGGACATAGTTTTACATAGAGTTATATAGGAGAATCTTCAAAACAATCTTCGAAACAATCGTCTTCTATGTACCTACAAGAGCCTGAAATGTAATGTTTTGCATTTACCATAAGTTTATGATGCTCTACAAGACAATGTTTGTTGAATTGGTGACCCTGGTGTCAAATATGGCCCCGCCCCAGAGTTATTATGTATTTCATAGACTTGTATAGGGAAAACGTTAAAACATATACTTCTCTGAAACAACAAGATATAGGGCTTTAATATATTGGGTTACAGTTTTGCATAGAATTATAAAGGAAAATATTCAACAAACCTGAATCTACATGAACTACATTTCTTATATTTTGCATGTACCATACGATTATGGTCCTCTATCAAAGGGGTAGAATGTTTGACATAGACTTAAATAGGGAAAATCCTTCAAAGACTTTCTCCTACAGACGGATACATCTATCAAACCAGAATATAAAGTCCCGGGGTCTGTCCCCACTCCTGGCGACATAGTCACTGTGTCATAACTTGGAAATCGGTGCAATCCCCCACCTATTACCAGATATACACTTACTAGGCATGAAGAGACGGATACAATCACCCAACCAGCATCGGCCCTTTGGTATATCCACACTCCTACGGACATAACCCATGGGTCATAATTTGGAAACGGTTCAGATTCTCACCCTATAATCATATATACACTTACTAGGCATGATCAGACGGAAACAGCCATTCAACCAGCTTCGGCCCTGGGGTCCACGCCTTGAGAAATAGCCCTTGGGTTATAACTTGGAACCGTTGATTTCCGCACCCTATAACAATATGTACATTTACTGGGCATAAATAGACGGAAACAATCATTTAGACAAAGTCAACATACGACGTCGTCAAAAAAAACCGTTATATACAGGCAGCTAAAGTAATAAATGTTAGAACTTTATGATATTTTATTTAAGAGTTATGTGATAAATTGAATCTCACATTCGTGACATTCGTGACATTCGTGACATTCGTGACATTCGTACCTATTTAATATTGAATTTATTAAGTTCGTTGGATAAAAGCGATGTGATGCTCGGGACAGCCTGAAGTCATATCTTTTTATCCACTTTTTTAATACATATTTAATACTGAATGTATTAAACCCGTTGTATAAACTTGAATAAATGCGAGGCTGTGCCTCAGTTGATCCAACCAGTTTAATAAATTCAGTATTTAATAGGCACACGTAAGATATTCTATATACTATATGTATAAAAAAACGTTATTGTGATGTTGTGTTATGTCAGTTAGCATGATTAGTGATACAGACCGTAGGTTTGTTAATATAATCGCGGTATTCGCTCGTATGTGTCCCCATTCCCCTCATTTTTCTTTTCTCTAAATATCCCGTTGGAAAGCTGGGACCGGCTTATAGTAAGGCTGGCAGTCATTTGTCCATGTAACAATGGCGTAATATTGGGCGTGCGAAAAAAAAGTGTAGCGTTTATTCTGATTGGCTGATTGCATTATGGGATTTTATCGTGACCAAATTATTTAGTATGATACTGAAACCATTAATTATGATACGGAATAGTCCAGTATGATACTGAATTTATTTAGTATGATACTGAACTTATTTAGTACGATACTGAAATTATTTAGTATGATACTGAAATCGTCTAGAATGATTCTCAAATTATTTAGAATGATACTGACATTTTTAGAATGATACTGGCATTTTTAGAATGATACTGAATAGTGTAGTATGATACTGCAATTATTTAAAATGATACTGCAATTATATAAAATGATGCTGACATTTTAGAATAATACTGAACTAATTTAAAATGATTCTCAAATTATTTAGAATAATAGTAATTTATTTAAATGATTCTGAAATGTTTAGAATGAGACTGAATAGTTTAGTATGATAATGAAATTATTTATAAAGATAATGAAATTTTGAGAATGATACTGAACAGTTTAGTATGATACTGACATTATTAAGGATGATACTCAAATTATTTAGTATGATACTAAATAAGTTAGTATGATACTGAAATGATTTAGAATGGTACTGAAATTTTTGAGTATGATACTGTATCATACTAATTAAACCTTACCATGCGTTACGTACCGCGAGGTTCATTATTGTTGATGTTAGTATGATACTTAATTATTTTGTATGATGCTGAAAGGTTTTGAATGATTGTCAAAAAAGACAGTATCATACACAAAAATAGAGAATCATGACCCTGATCGTTCACCAAAATGGTCCATTTATTATCTTTTTAGGATAAGTTTTGCAAAGTTCTAAAACGAAAAAAGATAGAAGAATACAATGTTTAATGGCCTGGCACATTTTCTTTCTAGTTAAAGTCTTAAACGCTTTTAAACACATAAACATTGAAGAACAAACATTTAAGGAGCGGCCCTGTAATCAGAAGACAAAACCTTTTAGGCGTTGACCCCTTTTTAATATTTATATAAGTCTTTATAACAAATGGATAAAAATGTAATTTTCATATAACACCCTGCACGTCCCTCGACTCATGAATATCAGCTAAAAATCTCGAGAAATTATAAATGTAACAGTCCGATACAGGGTATGATATGAGCATTTTAATTTATTATTCACTTAGTCTATTTAAGTAGATATAAAATTCGAACAGGAACTGTAGCATTCAGGGACCACAGTCAACTACAAACACACACAGAAACAAACAACAGCTATAAAAATGATAAAAGGCAAGATAAGAAATCACAAACATAAAAGGGTTGACAATAGGGCTAAAGCCTTGGAACGGTCAGTGGGAAAAAAGAAAGGCCGCTGCGGGGGAGGGAGGTGGGGGTTAAACCATTTTCTAGGGTGAATCAAACCTCATCTTACCCTATTTACATCCCAAGAAAACGAGAGAGTGTAAATAATGATATCCCCGCCAAGTAATATTTTCTAATAAACAATGATTGCCAGAAGCATTAATAGGCAATACATAACACATAAATGATCAATTATATATAATTTAAAAAAGAGCATAGAAAGCCACAACGCAAGTACACAATGACTTGGCAGAATTGAATTGAATGTTGTTTAACGGCTCATCAACACAGTATAGGTTATTTAGAGCCGCCCCAGAGAGAGGGGAAGGATACATAGGAATCCGGGAACCTGCCCTACTCTTTTTATCGAATAGATTCCTATGGTGCTTTAACGTGCTCGGAGGATAGACCGATACACGGGACCTGGCAGAAACCAGAGGGTACGACAAGACAAGATAAATCATCAATATATTTATATCGCAAATCTCTGATAGTGATTCGCGTGTCAACATACGCTGTGAAAAGACCAGATAAATCATTCATACGAGTGTTTAATCTTAGCGTTTTAGCCATCGAATAGTAAACACTGACACACTGACTATCAATAAACAAATAATGAACTTCGTATTACGTTACGTTTGAGATATAATAGTTTGTTTGATATTTGATATCTGGAACACCCTGGCAATATTTTGTTTTAAGAGGGGAAGTCAATAAGTTCCACATGGAAACATCAACTTAACTATCATTGGATTAAAATACATTCAGTTGACTCAGTTTAAGTTTGCATTGCATTTGCATTGATATACCTTTCTAAGCATAATGCAAATACAATGTGAAAGTTTATTAATATGTTATGTTCTTTTGAAAGGTATTTTAATGCACTGGAAAAATACGGCTTCGGACTCAAATACAAGAAAAACATTATAATGTGTTGCAGTAGCATATGCAATGTGCATAAGCAACAAATTCAATTAAGGGCAAATGCTAGTTTTGTTTAGAAATCTCGACGACTCGGCTGGTTGTTGTATAAATAAGTAGTATTATATTAATTATCTGTCAAGATCAGTTATTGTTGTTTTACCGAAGTACACCTTTATTCAATTATAATTGTTTTGCCTGCTTTGCTACCTCAGTTGTGATTGTCAAGTGTTTTTATTATACAATGTGTATCCGTTTATAAATAAACGCTCATGTTTTATATTGCAAAGTACAACATGTTTAGTGGTTGACCGACCCATTTACAGTTCGCCACTATGCTATCCTCTTTGAGTGTGCGATGAATGAATGGTGTTTTACGGCACGTCGACACATAAATAGTTCATATTGTGCGCAAAAACTGATGAAAGATAAAGAAATGAAGTAGTAATTAAAAATTAATGTATATATAAAAATAAAACTATTTACAAATAAGGGAGAGTGTGCGATGAAAGTACAGATTGTGTACCCTATGATGACGTCTAACTAAATCCTCAAAGGACGGTAGTATCTGATATTTGCGTTAAATCTTATCTTGTCGTACCCTTAATGGTTTGTTCTCTTGTTGCAATGGCTTCTGCCAAGTCATTGAGTACTTTCTTTGTGGCTTTCTAGAATTTTTTTAAATATTCATATATACTTTATTATTTGAATGCTACATTTTCTGTTCGACCTTATTAATTACTTTTTTTAACCCATTTTAACATAATCTGTAAGAGTAAACATACACTTTAAGCAGCAAGTATAGCATTCACAGAACAAGTTCAACCAACATAGGCACTCAAAACGAACAACACTTCCAAGGGTAAATACAAACAAATTATGCGACATAATATAAAAACGGGTCAGTGGCAAAAGGCTGCTTGGGGCAAAAACTAGGTTCTAAGTTGTACCAAACGTCACTCTTAACCGATTGTAATCCCAGTACAGTGTAAATAAGGAAATCCCAGCCAGACTGTATGCCCTAACAAACTAGGCAGCATGTTAATGCAACATTAGTAAAACACAAAAATGATCATGTATTATATATATATATATATATGAATATAAAACAAAAGCATGGACAGTAACAGAGCTTGTACTCAATGACTCGATAGGGTACGACAAGACAAAAATGAACATTACTATCTCTTTTAGGATTTAGGTAAACGTCATCAAAGTGTCCATTCTCTGGTGGATCATCGCACACTAAAAGAGGAAATCATAATGGCGAATTGTAAATGGGTCAACTTATAAACATGCCGTTTAACAATAAATGGAATTTACAATGTGAGTCATATATCTAAGATGTCTCATCTCTGCCATAAAGTGTTGAGAAATCTAACATGCTAGATGCTTTTTCCTTAAAATCCATTCTCGATGCTATTCCCTTGACGTCTATGAAACAGAAATCGACATAACAATTTTTAGTTCGGTTTACATTTTTAGTTTTCAGTTGTAATAAAGGAAGAACACATTGTAACAGTAATACTGAATGTACGTTTTGTTAGACGATCCATTGAATCGAGTATTCTGAAACAAAAACAAATTAACGAGGAATTCATTTGAATTCATTTGAAACAATTGCATTAGATTTTCGTTAGGCCCTAAACTGACAAGTACACAGTAGGTGATATGCATCGAAACTTCTTAACCACCCCTTGCGCATGTTCATTTGTTTTAGCATTTGTCATCATCGGTGTTTTATGGAATTAAGAATGATAGGTTCCAGTAAAATACTTACAATGTTTCACACCTTTTCGACTTTACCAGTTGATATCAGGTAAGACTTTTTTAAACACTAGCTTGGACTATAAAGTTATGTTTTCCTTTTTATGTAATCATATATAAACATAATACAGCAATGCAACATGTTAATCTTGCCTCCAGTTATAGTTTTACTACGCTGTCCGTCGCCATTGTCGTTATATTTAATGTAGGGCACAGCGTCTCTACCATGTTTAAATTAGTCTTTGGAATATCATATAGTTACATGTTGCTTTCAACAAGCATTTTACGTATTTATATTTCTTATTGTTTTAAACTTTAAAATAACCAAATTAAGGCATTGAAGGAACTGTTAATGTGTACCCAATAGCTAGGTCATGATAGTTTACACTAGTTTGTGTGTGCATACTTTTTTTGGCCTACTAGTATGCAATATACAATGTCAGTATGTATTTATGTGTAAAGAGATGTGCTTTCGTGGTTGGTTTCTAATGCCATCGCGTTTTAGTAAAAACAAATCCCTCTTAAACTAAGTTTATAAATAAATAAATATAAATATGACACCTCTCGGTATCTGGATGACATATTGAACATTGACAACCCTTTCTTTTCTACTATGGTTAATAATATATACCTTAAAGAACTTAAAAGGTTTATCAAACGAGGTTATTACCCTATCATTTTGCAACGCACTGCATGCTTTGTGGTGGACCCGTTTATGTTTCGCCACTATACATTTTGCTTTAATTGTGCGATGACCGGACAGGCTGTGGTCCCTACGTTGACATCTACCTAAAGCCCAAAAGGACGGTGACGTTTGATGTTTGTCTGCAATCTTGTCTTGTCGCGCCCTCAATGGTTTGCTCTCTAGTTGCTCTGGCCTCTGCCAAGTCATCGCGTACCTTCTTTGTGGCTTTTTAGGCTATTGTTCTTTTGTATTTATATATACACGAACATCTTTGTGTTTTACTAATATTGCCTATTAATGATGCCTTGTTGGTTAGAGCATAGTTCATGGCGGGGATTTCTTTATTAACACTGTCCCGTTTTAGTGGGATGACAGTAGGGTAAGTGTGAGGTTTGGTGCACTCTAGAACCTGGTTTAAACCCCCAGCGGCCTTTTTAGAAACTGACCGTTCCAAGGCGGTAGCCCTATTGTCAACCCGTTTATGCTTGTGATGTCTTATTTAGCATTTTATTCATCTTTAAAGGTGTTCTTTGTTTCTGTGTATGTTTGTGGTTGATTGTCGTCCTTGAATGCGACTTTTTCGTTTCGATTTTTATATCTATATTAAAATGCTACCACGCAGCAGTTTTTTTACTTGTTTTGAAAGCGAACTATTGCCATGATAATTTTAAACTAACATGCAAAATACCTTTATGTTTTCTATGTTTGCTATATACAAGCCATGTTATAAACATCATTCAAAGTACAACCCATCTTAGCATTCAGAAAAAACGAAGATGATAACAAGTCTTTGAACTCGCAAAATAGCTCAATGTTTAAAAAGATTAATTCAGAAGTTTTTGTAGAAGAATACGTATTGTTAGTAATTCAACACAAATAATTTTCCTTGAACATGTTGAACCTTATAATTATATTGATGTGTTTAATTTCATGTTATTGGGTTATACATGGTAAAACCTATTTTAGGGTAATCTTCGGGGGTTAGGGGGAGGGGAGGGATGGTGGTAGGGGGTGGTGAGGGTTTGTGGTCACGAATATTTTTTTCTTCCGTGGCCGTTAGACAAAGGAACCTAATCAATGGAAGTAAACGAGGTGTTGGGAAATTGAATGAATTTTAAACTATGTTTAGAGCATACAATTCATGAATACCAATGCAGACAATACACGTAACAACGACGAATTATACTTAATGTAAACCCTGCCCTAATTATAGAGGGCATCCCTCAGAAATCTAACGAAACAAATATGTCAATTTTCAAAGCTGTACATAAATACATACTCAGAATAAAACGATTAAAAAATTATCAACCTCGAATAAATAATGCATATTCGGGCCATCAAGACGAGAAAAACACTCAACAAACTCTCTTCTCCAGTTATATATACGTGTCGCTTTATTTATTCATTCTTATTATCGTTTGAAATTCCTTGAACGAAAAGTCGAACGAGTTTAATATTTTTATTCGATCATGATTGTATCAACTTCTGAATATCTTCGTTTCATGATATTTTGTAATTATGGAAACGGATTAATATATCTTAAATATTTTCCAAATCCATGTTTACATGGTTAACTTTTCAAATTGTGTTTCTCTTTAACAATTACCATGATTACAGCTGTATACATCTGAGAATAAAATAGTGTCCAATGAAATCTGAAACTCATGTAGTTACGATAATGTTCGGTGTTGATGTGTTGTTATTTTTATATTTTGTTCCTTTTAGAGAGTGGTTGCAATGGCTGAAAACCGGGATGATTCATCAACTGCAATATCTACAGACGAGCCAAGCCATCAACAAGACTATATCAGGCAGAGGAACACTGTCAACGCGAATGGTTTGTCAATCGTTTACCCTCCTTTAGTTCCCGACCCAAGTCTAGCTGTGGTTCAAGGTCGGTCCTCGTGCACTCCTGATCGTCAGCCTGCCAAAACGTGCAGAAAGAGAACGAAGATGTCATCTGAATCGTTACTTCGCGTATCCCTTGAACCTCCGCTCCAGGTATTGCATAAATGAGAGGAAGTACCAGGAGAAACCGCAGTTATAGATAATGTTCTCGCTGTTCCGGATTTTATTGGATATGAAGATATAAAAAGTCCGATTGTTGAACCTGAAGCAATATTCGAAACATACACAGAATACAGTCGAAAACAAGACAGATTGCACAGTTTCTATGGATGGCCACACACGACACCCACGCCTGAGATTCTGGCAAGCGCAAATATGTTTTTTCAAGGTATTATGTTTATATGGCTCAGATTGACGCATATTAATTGTTTAAACATCATGAGATAACGCTTTTTTCGTTTGATGACATTTATGTTTATCTTTCAAACTGAAGTGAAAACAAGCTTACCTCCCCGAACACACAAAATAAATTGTGTGGTTAAAGTATATACACGTTTATCTATAGTTCTTATAAAAGTTGGGAATGAAGGTTTAATTGCCAAACAGTTCCAATTGTCGGTTTGGAATAAATACATGTTGTTATAAATATATATTTTCAGTACTGCAAATGACTAACATAGTTTGCCTTATCACTTAAATATGAAATACTAAGAAATACTTATCATTATTATATATTTTTATTACAAAATTACATGCCTACAGCGTGGTAATGTATACATGCACATATAACTTGTTTACTATCAGGAGAACAGGAGACTGAAAATGGGACGTTGGTTAACGATATGGTAGTTTGTTACAAATGTGGTGAATGCATGTACGCAATAAAAGAAAATGAAAACCCTGCCGAGGAACACATGCGACTATATCCATCCTGCTTTGAGGTAAGAAACAATATCGCTATTCCAGTATATCTGACTTGTGTACATTAGCTCGTCAAAATTGACAACATACTTATTAAGCCATGATACAATTTAACTGTAAATTAGAAGATGTATCATATATCACCCATAGTATCATACCGTTTTTAAGCAAAGGTGCATTTTGAAAAGCTTTTAAAAAACTCACACTAGCGTATTTTTACGTAAAAAGTTGCCCAGACTACAAATCAGTATTGTTATTACATGTACTTACTGGTACTTAATAGCTTCAAAATAGAATACGGCTTAAGTCGGTGCTAGAGGGCGTGAGAGGTGTTGCACACTATATTACCTCTCATGAACAGACTCAGTAAAACCGAGTCTGCTACTTTTCTCTTTTGTTTCTGTTTGTTGCTTCCAGGTGATCCATTATCATTATTCATAACATTCACACTTAGTCTAGCATCTGCTTAGTGCTTTTTGGCGGCCGAAAATGTGACCCCGACTTCAAATCAGTAGTGTTATTATATACTGGTCCTTTATGGCTTCAAAATATAATGCCGCTTAAGTCGGTGCTAGAGGGCGTGAGAGGTGTTGCACACTATATTACCTCTCATGAACACACTCAATAAAACCGAGTCTGCCACTTTTCTCTCTTGCTTGTGTTTGTTGCTTTCAGTTGATCCATTATCATAATTTATTAACATTCACACTTAGTCTAGCATTTCAGTAGTGCTGTATGGCGGCCGTAACATGTTGCATTGACTACAAATCAGTAGTGTTATTCCTTACTGATCCTTTTGGATAATCTAGCCCAATCTTTATGTCTTTGAAATAGAATACCGTTTAAGCTGGTGCTAGAGGACGAGGGAGGGGTTGCACATTATATTAACTCAATAATACCGAGTCTGCTACTTTTCTCTCTTGTTTGTGTTTGTTCTTTCAGGTGATCCATTATCATAATTTATTAACATTCATACTAGCGTTTCCTTAGTGCTGTATGGCGGTCGTAAAATGTTGCATCGACCACAAATCAGTAGTGTTATTACTTACTGATCCTTTTGGATCATCAAGCCCTATCTGTATGTCTTTAAAATAGAATACCGTTTAAGCTGGTACTAGAGGACGAGAGAGGGGTTGCACATTATATTAACTCGCATGAACAGACTCAATAAAACCGATTCTGCTATTTTCTCTCTTGTTTGTGTTTGTTGCTTCCAGCTGATCCGCTTTTAATTATGTATTACATTTTGTACATTCGTATTAGTAATTTTACCTTATTATTGTCGTAGACGCATTAATGTATAAGTCATTTATAATCAATATGGAATATGTCGTTGATATTTGTACATACAGTAACTTTCATTAGAAAAATATAATTCAGTGCTAAAGGAATATTAATCTCATCTCATCTTATCAAGACATTACCGTATATCTTAATTTATTCAGAGCTGACCCAGCGAGAGGGAATCAGATATAGTATTCTTTATAAATCGTACCCAGCTCTCAAGTGTACATATATAAGTATACTTCACCTTGTCGTCTACATTTATACATGTTTTATCTTTGTATATCAACATTATAGATTCCCTGGCGACGATGAACTGTAAACATCTCGGGAAGTAAAACAAACTCCCATGGTGTGTCTGTGATAGAGAATAGAATGTCCAATGCTCTTTTCATCGTTGAATGATACATCTACATTGCCATTACGTGCTCGTATACACTACTGCAATGCACGATGAGTAATATTCGGCATTGCTTTCTGCGAGGAAGACTTCTGCATACTTCACGAACGATAACACATCATTATCAGAGTATAAATGATATTAACACATAATTGTTATCATGTACGTTGTGAGTGGCGGCTCTATTGAGTCACAATTCAAATTTCGTTTATAATTAGACACATAAGCCCAAAAGAGATTGTTCGTATAAAGAATAAATAAAATGGTCGATGATAGAATGATTGAGATTGTTTTATGCTAAGCGCAGCGTTCTTGGAATAATAGGTTGCACATGAGGTATTGAAACTCTTAGTTTTGCATAGTGTGTAATCGTTTACTTATATCATGTTTATTCATAGGATTGATTAGTTACGTTTTAATATAAAATGTATATGTTGCGTATTAATTAATTGATAATGGATAGACAATGCCTGTTTTGTTTTGGTTAAAATTTCAATAGCCAACCATATGTCTTTAGATATCTCATTTATGTTTTTAGTGTAACCACGTAACGTCGCACTGTATGAATGTATCCTGTTAGTCGATGAGTTCAAATGTTGAACACAATATCGCTATATGTGTCTTGTATCATAGTTGTCGCCCTTTACCTGTCAAGACAAAGTATTGATGGGCAGGTATATCATTAATAATCTAGTTCACAAATGCTACGGGTCTCTGACATTACTTAAATAATATTCTAATTTAAATTCTATTCGTAATAGTAAGTATTTATATATAAGGTATAAGTTGGATAATTTAAATGTAGTTCGTCTTCTCTGACATAGTTTAAATCTCTCTATCTATCCACTCCATTTAAGTTATTAATGCAGATACATTCAAATCGGATGAACATCATTCATGTTGATTATACAATATGTTATCATAGTGTGCTAGGAAAAATTGAAGAACTCAGGAATAAATGTCTCAAATGCTACTTTTGAAAAAATATGTATTGTTTAACGAAATACCTTAACTTAGATTACAGTACATATTAACTAATTTTGAACAAAAAAAAAGAATATAAACAACAATTTGCGTATCTTTTACAAAAAAAATTTGAAACTATTCACGGCTTGTACAGTATTTGTTAGATCGGGATGTGTACATTAGAAATAAAAGAGATACAACTTTGGCAATTGGTCAGAAACAGTCTTGTAAGGAAACAATACACTTTCGTGTTAGTTTTAGAAAAATACGTTCTATATCCAACCCAAATATTGTCTATACCAACCGATTTAACAAACACTCATACATACTAACGCTGTTTAATGTTTGTTAAAACATTTTATTCGTGTATTCATGCAAAATTAAAAACAATTATAAAATAAATTGTATAGTTTAAACATATTTATTTTACATCGATTGCGAAACAAGTTATTGCAACTTAGATTAATCACTCTCGATGGCTTCCTGGGTAGAACCAGTACTAAGCAATGTGGATAAATTATCTTGCTCAAGGATAAATAACGTGGCCGCGGCGAGGATCGAACCCACGACCTCTCGATCTGGAGTTCGGCGCTCTACCACTGGACCACGCACTCCACTTGTATAAATTGTATAGGCACTTGGAATCAAATATCTAAATAACGGTAGAACCAGCGACTTGATCTACTATATTGCAATATGCATTTTTATATAAAAACAGATTTGGAACACCACAACAATTTCGTTACCGTTTACCATGATTACTATTCAATCCGCTTTATTTAAGCCTGAAATATGAACATGTGAACAGGTGCATCTGACAATGTATTTTAGTGGTCTTACATATGTTTGCCTTTCCCTATAAAATAGAAAAAAAAACACGTCAAATTATATCCTATGTATACTTTAAATCGTACATATTTGATAATATTCCTTAATGATGAATGAATATATTTGAACTAAATAACATAACTTTCGGATCTGCTTAACCTTATTCAGTTGCACATATGCTGTAGTATGCGCTGGTGACCAACAGGTGTAGTGTAATACTATTTGTAATAGCGATATGAAAGTTAATTCATTCAATTGTCACCAATATATATATAGGTGTGCCTTGCATTTTCAAACATGTTTTGTCCGGTCCTGTACTCAGTAGTTTGTAGTCAGGCGACCTTTAACACCCATCACACAGCACTAAACAAACGTTAGTGTCAGTATGAATACATATTGGAAAGAGGATTAATATACGTTCATAGTTGTTAGACATGTTGTATAATGTATACTCATTTATCACATCTGGTTGCGAATAGCCGCGAAATAAACGCGTACTATTTTCTTTTTTGTTTTAAATTTGACGGTTATTTGAAATAAATTTTCCGAAGGTTAGCTATGACATGAATTTTTACTAACATTAACAATATTTATCAGCATGATTAAGTTGCTTCAAACCGACAAGCTTAGATATTCATCCCCAAAAATACGTTCGTTCCTAGACGTTCGGCCCGTTGGGATTTTCCTCTGTCAATTGCTCGGTTAAAAACGTGAACATGACGGTAGGAAATCATCTTGAAGTAAATTTATACAACCACCATCAACACTTAGTACTAGTCTAGTTATATTTATTATAGTATCTCATAACAATGCCGAGGAAGACATAATTCAGCATTAAGACGTTTAGAATACGTTGTCTGAGTTGTTTCTATCGTGGGCGCCTCCATTTTGTGAAAAGTATCCAACCGCACCAAATCACGAATAACTGAACAGAAACAACACACAGATTCTTTTAACATGCATGGTAGACAATAGTTCTTTATAATATTAGCAGAAAACGATTTGAAAGTATTCAATAAATAATACTAAATAATTGGTTCACGATACAATCTCACAATGCAAACAGCCAATCAGATTTTATCTGGTTAGAGCATAAATTAATCGCATGCTTTTTAATCCTAGCGCCGTAGCGCACACAATAGTCCTTCGATTTAAACTGATAACCTTTGACATATAGTTGTCTGTTTGTCATTGATTATAACAATACGCTCGTATATGATATCCGGAACAACCTTGCAAATATTTTATTTTAAGAGGGGAAGTCAATTAGTTCCAGATGGAAACATCAACTTAACAATATTTGGATTAAAATACATTCAGTTGAATCCGCTTCAGTTTACATTGCATTTGCATTGATTTACCTTTCTAAGCCTAATGCAAATACAATGTGGAAGTTTATTAATATGTTATGTTCTTTCGAAAGGTATTTTAATGCACTGGATAAATACGGTTTCAGACTCAAATACAAGAAAAACATTATAATGTGTTGCAGTATCATACGCAATGTGCATAAGCAACACATTCAATTATTGCAAATGCTAGTTTGGTTTAGAAATCTCGGCGACTCGGCTGGTTGTTGTATAAATAAGTAGTATTATATTAAGTATCTGTCAAGATGCTTTAAACGCTATAAGTTATTGTTGTTTTACCGATGTAAACCTTTATTCAATTATAATTGATTTGCCTGCTTTGCTACCTCAGTTGTGCTTGTCAAGTGTTCTTTTTTATACAATGTGTATCCGTTTATGTTTTATATTGCAACGTACAGCATGTTTAGTGGTTGACCCATTTACCTTTCGCCACTATGCTTTCCTCTTTGAGTGTGCTATGAATGAATGAATGAATGGAGTTTTATGGTACGTCGACACATAAATAGGTCATAGTGTGCGCAAAAACGGATAAAAGATGAAGAAAAGAAGTAGTAATTAAAAATTAATGTAACTATATGAAGATAAAACTATTTATAAATAAGGGAGAGTGTGCGATGAAAGTACATATTGTGTACCCTATGATGACGTCTACCTTAATCCTCAAAGGACAGTAGCGTCTTATACTTGCCTTAAATCTTTTTTTGTCGTACTCTTAATGGTTTGTTCTCTTCTTGCTCTGGCTTATGCCAAGTCATTGAGTACTTTCTTTGTGGCTTTCTAGGAGTTTTTTTTAAATATTCATATATAATTTATTAAATAAATGCTACATTTCCTGTTCGACCTTATTAATTACTTTTTTTATAACCCATTTTAACATAATCTGTAAGAATAAACATATAATTTAAGCAGAAAGATCAACCAACTCAACACTTCCAAGGGTAAATATAAACAAAATATGCGACATAACATAAAAACGGGTTGTCAATAGGGCTACCGTCGTTGAACGGTCAGTGGCAAAAGGCTGCTTGGGGCAAAAACCAGGTTCTAAGTTGTACCAAACGTCACTCTTAACCGATTGTCATCCCAGTACAGTGTAAATAAAGAAATCCCAATCCCCTAACAAACTAGGCAGCATGTAAAGGCAACATAAGTTAAACAAGGGTGATCATGTATTATATATATAGTAACAGAGCAAGTACTTAATGACTCGATAGTGTAGAACAAGACAATATTAAAGACAAACAAACATTTTCATCCCTTTCAGGATTTAGGTAGACGTCATCAAAGTGTTCATTCTCTGGTGGATCATCGCACAGTAAAAGAGGAAACCATAGAAGCAAATTGTAAATGGGTCAACTTATAAACATGCGTTTAACAATAAATGGAATTTACAATATGAGCCATATATCTAAGATGTCTCATCTCTGCCTTAAAGTGTTGAGAAATCTAACATGCCCGATGTTTTTTCCTTAAAATCCATTCTCGATGTTATTCCCCTGAAATCCATGAAACTGAAATCGACACAGCCGTATTCAGTTCGGTTTAAATTTTTAGTTTTCAGTTGTAATAAGGGAAGAACACATTGTAATAGTAATACTGAATGTACGTTTCGTTACACGATCTATTGAATCGAGTATTCTGAAGAAAATAAATTATTTAACGAGGAATTCATCTGAATTCATTTGAAACAATTGCTTTAGATTTTCGTTAGGCCCTAAGCTGACAATACACAGTACGTGATATGCATCGAAACTTCTTAACCACCCCTTGCGCATGCGCATTTGTTTTAGCATTTGTTTTAGCATTTGTCATCGGTTATTTATGGATATAAGAATGATAGGTTCCAGTAAAATACTTACAATGTTTCAAACCTTGTCGAATTTACCAGTTGATATCAGGTAAGACTTTTTAAACACTAGCTTGAACTATAACATTATGTTTTCCTTTTATGTAATCATAGATAAACATAACACAGCAATGCAACATGTTAACCTTGCCTCGAGTTATAGGTTTAATATGATGTCCGCCATTGTCGTTATATTTAATGTAGTCCACAGTGTCTCTACCATGTATATTGCATTAAATCTTTTGATTATCGTATAGTTAGTTACATGTTGGTTTCAACAAGCATTTTACATATTTATATTTTTTATTGTTTTAAACTTTAAAGTAACCAAATTAAGTAAGGCATTGAAGGAAATGTTAATGTGTACCCAAAAACTAGGTCATGATAGATTACACTAGTTTGTGTATACATACTATTTGGGCCTACTAGTATGCAATATACAATGTCCGTATGTATTTATATGTAAAGATACGTGCTTTCGAGTCTGGTTTCTAATGCCATCGGGTTTTAGTTCACTCTGCTTGGTTAAAAAACGTATTTTACCTTTGATTATTCAATACATAGACATAAGGAGTTACTTTAATTGTATTGCTTCAACGATCTCTCGAAACTTCAAAAAAACAAACAATTACAGTAGGCTAGTGCTTATGGGTTGATCCATCAGCCTTCAAACATTGTTGTTATTTCTGTATTTACTTTCTGGAGAAAAATGACGTCCGACGATGTTTACGGTCGTTTGGGGTTATTTAAGAGTTTTTGAAGCAAAGTGGTGTATGTGGCGTGGGGGCGGTGGGGCTAAGGGGATGAGAGTCGCTTTTACAATTATTATTTATAAGGTTATTCACACTTTATTTGAAGTCCATGTGCTGGGTAAGTCATATTAAAAGTCGGTTCCTTCAATACTTCTTTTCGATGTTTCGATATTAATATTCCAGTCGGAGGAAGATCGAGGGCTGAACAAGTAATTATTGTAACTCGCTTTCAGAATATTTGACAGGAGATTCAAAACACATCTTATTTGTATCAAATAAACATTTAAGAACGTTATTCTCTGGCATGATGCAAATACAT
This sequence comes from Cyrtodaria siliqua, assembly GCA_037043455.1. Lineage (NCBI taxonomy): Eukaryota > Metazoa > Mollusca > Bivalvia > Adapedonta > Hiatellidae > Cyrtodaria > Cyrtodaria siliqua. The sequence goes on along the minus strand of JAWPHD010005818.1, from coordinate 120,477 downwards.
GGTATGTATTCATTTGTGTTTTGATACGAAAATAGTTAATTTATTAATTGATATGTTAATGTATGAGCTATTAACATGATTAAAGAAATACTGAATAACAATAGTTTCGCGCTTAACATTTGAAAATTTGGATGAAATTCTTCAGAGCGAAACTAATAGTGTATGACCAATATTTTTAGCAGTTTTTGAAACATTTTTTCATAATTTGTTTAACAAATTTCATCTTTGAATGAATACTATATAGATATAGTTTGATGCAGTAAGTTTGTATTTATAGGCTCGTTTTGGACAAACCTAAGAATGATATGCAACATAAATCCGTGAAGTTCGTTTTATATTTTTTCAGTTTATTAATCATTTACATCATTTTATATTATTGTTACTCAGTTTGTTTCCCTCCTAATCTAACTACTTGTTTTGATAGCGAAACTATTGTAAGTCATTATAATGTTAAACAAACATGTAAAATACAATACCTTTATGTTTGCTGTGTTTGCTATATACAAACCATGTTATAAAAATCATTCAAAGTACATATAATCACAGCATTTAGAAAACATGAAGATGATAACAAGTTTGAACCCGCAAAATAGCACAATGTTTAAAACAAATAATTCAAAAGTGTTTGCAAAAAAATACTTACGGTTAGCAATTTTCCTTGAACCTTATAACTATATTCTTGTGATTAATTTAATGTAATTGCGTTATACATGGTAAATCTTATGTATAGGGTAATCTGTAAGTGTGCACTTTATCTGCTTTGCATAACCACTGATAACATAATAATGATATGTGATGTGATAAAACCCTACAGTAACACTAGTACAATGTGCTCTTCCTTAAATACAACTAAAAAAGGTTGTGTCGATTTCTATTTTATGGATTTCAAGGGAATAGCATCGAGAATGGATTTTAAGGAAAAAGCATCTAGCATGTTAGATTTCTCAACATTTTATGGCAGAAATGAGACCTTAGATATATGACTCACATTGTACATTCCATTTATTGTTCTTTTTTTGTCACCTGAAATATCATATTAACCCCTGATTAAGACCAAGGAACCTAATCATTGGAGAAAACGAGGTGTTGGGAAATTGAATGAATTTTAAACTATGTAAACTATGTAGCATACAGTTCGCGAATACCGATGCAGACAATACACGGAACAACGAGGACTTCTAAATTATACCCTCAGGACATGGGGCATACTTAATGTAAACACTACCCTACGTTTAGAGGGCATCCCTCACAAATATAATGAAATAAATATTTCATTTTCGAAGCTGTACATAAGGACATTATCAGACAAAACGAATCAAAATTAATTAACCTCGAATAAATAATGCCTATTCGGGCGACCAAGACGAGAAAACACACAACACACTCTCCTCAGTCTCCAATTATATATACTTGTCTCTTTATTTATTAATTATCTTAACACTCACCCTTCTCATAGGAGTAACACGACAACAACACATACGTTATAAATTTATATTTATAATGTATTGGTATAAGCCATTCGATGACCGCTTGAACTAAAAGAACGGGCTCAAAAGTGCAACAACCAAATACTAGTATCTAAGTAACTTACATATATGAATTCAAAACTCCATTATTAAAATAAAATATGAGACATTTCCAAAGCAAGATATTGGTACACTATTTTATAAGAATTTAAACATAAATACGTCCTATGTCTACATGACACTGACTCCATATAATATATATAATACAGCAATTTCTGTTTAAAATCAAGGTATTGGTACACTAGACCTTAGAATTTAAACCTCAATACGTCCTGTGTCTTTCTGACACAGACTCCATGTAATTGATATAAAACAAGCTCTGTTTAAAACCAAAATATTACATATATGAATTAAAATCTCCATTATTAAACATATAACATATGATACTTTTCTAAACCAAGATATTGGTACATTATTCCATAGAATTTAAACCTGAACACGTCTTGAACCCGACACCCACTACATGTAATTTCTGTTTAAAACCAAGGTATTTGGTACACTAGACCTTAGAATTTAAATCTAAATACGTCCTTTATCTATCCGACAATGACTCCATGAATGTAATTGATATACAACAAGTTCTGTTTAAAACCCAATCATCAAAAATCCATAGAACATGTTTACCTCCTGTGTTTACCCAACACTGTAATTGATATAAACAAGTTCCGTCTAAAACCAAAATATTGGTACACTAGTTCATAGAATTTAAACATAAATACGTCTGATCGACTCTGACTCCATGCAATTGATATTAAACAAGTTCTGTTTCTTACTTTAGCTCTCATGTAAACCTATAAAATGTCAGTATCAAGCACGTTATACATTTCATGTGCCCAGGGAGCTATGAATCACATACATCAGTTTCCTTGCATTTATACCTAACCCTACGTGCAGATACCCGCACATAGTAACCAACTAGCCGATATCGGCTCATTGCACCTGACATACACCCTTTACCACCCCAAACGGGGTATATTATAATCACATACTTTATACGCAAAACCACATGCCTTACGACTATCTTTTCTTCTGTCCTATACAGGGGAGCTCGTATTAACATTACATACTGTTGAATCAAACAGTCTAAATGTGTACCCTCATGAAATCATTCGACAAGCAATTGTTCCAAGTTTTATCACGCATGTAGCAATCCGCATGTAGCAAAAAAGGTGTACGGTTGAATCTTACAGTCTAAATTCATGTCCACACGAACTAACGTCACATTGAATGACACGACAAGCAAGTGTGCCTCCTCACAAAACGTATATGTTGTTTAAAGTTTTCTTACTTTAACCGTCATTGATAATTGTAACCGGCTGGTACTCCAATCTTAATATGAAATCTGACTTTGCGTCACTGTTCTCTGCCAAAACACTCCTGTTCTGGAACGCAATATCGAAACGGAAATATCTGAAACAAATAGTATTCATTATGAATTGTGTATTAAACTACATACACCAAACTTACTTGCAATTATATTCATTTACTATTTTTAACATGATAGCAATACTATTATTACTATTATTTCTCACCGTGCCACATCACTACCCACGATGTCACTACCACCAGTGTCACTACCCACATTGGCACTATATATACATATAACATTATAACCAGTCATTTTAGACAATCTATATAAATTCCAGGTATGTTCAAAACATTTTAATATATGTTTCATTGTGTATGCCCCCCTTTAAACTGTCTGTTTCTACAAGTATCTCGCATTTCAAATACAACATCCCCCAGCATACATCATGGATACATTAGTACTTATCCCATTTTAAAATATAATATTTCTTTATACATTTTATATTTGACAAACATGCGTCCGAGGGGTCTATTTTTCCAGAAGTTTTAATAGGCAGCTATGCCCGAGTTTTGACCATTTACTACTTTAATACATCTACATATAACTAACCCTATGTGCAAATACGCTTATAGTAACCGATAAGCCGATACCTAATCGCTGTCATATGTCATACGGCTATACATGGCTTACATGTCAACTACAACATCACCCAACATGCATCATCAACACGTTTCACAAGGCTTTGTTTTTTCTTTTATTATTATTATTATTATTATTATAATTATTATTATTATTATTATCACATATATCAGTCTACATGCATTTATACCTCACCTTATGTGCAGATACCCGCACATAGCTACCAACAAGCCGATACCGGCTCTTGCAACGGGCATACACCCTTTATTACCACCCGAAACAGGGTATTATATTCATTTACGAGTAACCAGATACCTGCATGTAATACCAAATGTCATACGGTCTGGTATAACCATATTAAGTTACATGGCGTAAGCCATCGATGATTTCGGACAAACAGCCCACCACCCACACGGTATATACACAAAAGTAATAGGTTTATTATGGCTGACATCTTATTAGGAGGTTCACACATTATGTGACGCCATTGAGCTTACATATTTCAGATATATCCCTATTTAGTCAACTTCAGTACTCTGCATACTAGACTAGACAAATATTTTGCTCTTATATTTCAAATAAACCAATTTCCCAACATGTATCATGCGCAAGTTGTAACAGGGCATTCGCTGAGTAACATATTACCACCCAGTATAACATTTGAACGTGTTAACTGGTCAGTCATCCAACGCTGAATGGCAAAAGCTGCCGTTCTAAACGTCACGTGCACTCCACTGAGAGTGCGCCCTCTATGAGTATCACTCACATAAAGAGAATTCAATTATCGTCTAATTCGCTTCTGTCAAGCGACATTTATGTCATTTCTTATTATTATTTGAAATTCCTTGAACTAAAAGTCAAACGAGTTTAATATTTTTATTGGATCATGATTGTATCGACTTCTGAATATTTTCGTTTCATGATATTTGGAAAAGCTTCACGTTTTTGTTTCCGAATCCATGTTAACTTTCAAATTGTGTTAAATTCATTATAATATTATGTAACCATTACCGTGATTACAGCTGTGGACATCTGAGAATAAGATATTGTTTAGATTAATACCAATGAAATCTGAAACTCATGTAATTAAGATAATGTTCGGTGTTGACGTGTTGGTATTTGATTATATTTTTGTTTCTGTTAGAGAGTGGTTACAATGGCTGAAAACCGGGATGATTCATCAATTGCAATATCTACAGACGAGCCGAGCCGTCAACAAGACTATATCAGGCAGAGGAACACTGTCAGCGCAAATGGTTTGGTAATCGTTTACCCTCCTTTAGTCCCCGACCCAATTCTAGCTGTGGTACAAGGTCGAACCTCTTGCACTCCTGATCGTCAGCCTGTCAAAACGTGCAGAAAGAGAACGAAGATGTCATCTGAATCGTTACTTCGCGTATCCCTTGAACCTCCGCTCCAGGTATTGCATAAACGAAAGGAAGTACCAGGGGAAACCGCAGTTATAGATAACGTTCTCGCTGTTCCGGATTTCATTGGATATGAAGATATAAAAAGTCCGATTGTTGAACCTGAAGCAATATTCGAAACACACCCAGAATACAGTCGAAAACAAGACAGGTTGCACAGTTTCTATGGATGGCCACACACGACACCCACGCCTGAGATTCTGGCAAGCGCAAATATGTTTTTTCAAGGTATTATGTTTATATGGCTAAGACTGACGCATATTAATTGTTTAAACATCATGCGATAACGCTTTTTTGTTTGATAAAATAAATTATGTGGTTAAAGTAAGCACACGTTTATCTATAGTTCTTATAAAAATTAAGAATGAAGGTTTAATTGCCAAACAGTTCCAATTGTCGCTTTGGAATAACTACATGTTGTTATAAATGTATATTTTCAGTACTGCAAATGACGAACATAGTTTGCCTTATCACTTAAATATGAAATACTAAGAAATACTTATCATTATTATATATTTTTATTACAAAATTACATGCCTACAGCTTGGTAATGTATACATGTACATATAACTTGTTTACTATCAGGAGAACAGGAGACTGAAAATGGGACGTTGGTTAACGATATGGTAGTTTGTTATAAATGTGGTGAATGCATGTACGCAATGAAAGAAAATGAAAACCCTGCCGAGGAACACATGCGACTATATCCATCCTGCTTTGAGGTAAGAAACATTATCGCTATTCCAGTAGATATGACTTGTGTATTAGCGCGTCAACATTGAAAACATACTTATTAAGCCATGATACCATTTAACTGTAAAATAGAAGATGTATCATATATCACACATAGTATCATACCGTTTTTAAACCAAAGGTGGATTTTCTAACGTATTTCAAACACTCACACTAGCGTATTTTTACGTAAAAAGTTGCCCAGACTACAAATCAGTATTGTTATTACATGTACTTACTGGTACTTACTAGCTTCAAAATAGAATACGGCAAGGCGGTAGCCCTATTGTCAACCCTTTTGTGTTTATGATGTCGTTTGCATTTATTATTGCTTTTTCCTTCTTGTTTGTCTGTTTGCGTGTTTGTTTCTGTGTTTGTTGTTGACTGTCCTCCTTGAATGCTACTTTCCCTGTCCGATCTTTTTATATTTCTTTTTAAGTCGGTGCTAGAGGGCGTGAGAGGTGTTGCACACTATATTACTTGTTATGAACAGACTCAGTAAAACCGAGTCTGCTACTTTTCTCTCTTGTTTCTCTTTGTTGCTTCTAGGTGATCCATTATCATTATTTATTAACATTCACAATTAGTCTAGCATTTGCTTAGTGCTTTTTTGCGGCCGTAAAATGTTGCCCCGACTACAAATCAGTAGTGTTTTTATATACTGGTCCTTTATGGCTTCAAAATATAATACCGCTTAAGTCGGTGCTAGAGGGCGTGAGAGGTGTTGCACACTATATTACCTGTCATGAACACACTCAATTAAACCGAGTCTGCTACTTTTCTCTCTTGTTTGTGTTTGTTGCTTTCAGGTGATCCATTATCATAATTTAATAACATTCACACTTATTCTAGCATTTCCTTAGTGCTGTATGGCGGCCGTAACATGTTGCATCGACTACAAATCAGTAGTGTTATTACTTACTGATCCTGTTGGATAATCAGCCCAATCTTTATGTCTTTAAAATAGAATACCGTTTAAGCTTATGCTAGAGGACGAGAGAGGGGTTGCACATTATATTAACTCGCATGAACAGCTTCAATAAAACCTATTCTGCTATTTTCTCTCTTGTTTGTGTTTGTTGCTTCCAATTGATTCCCTTTTATTTATGTATTACATTTTGTACATTCGTATTAGTAATTTTACCTTATTATTGTCGTAGACGCATTCACACATTAATGTATAAGTCATTTATAATATGGAATATGTCGGTGATTTTTGTACATACAGTTACTTGCATTAGAAAAATATAATTCAGTGCTAAAGAAATATTAATCCCATCTCATCTTATGAAGACATAACCGTATATCTTAATTTATTCAGAGACGACCCAGAGAGGGAGGAAATCAGATATAGTATTCTTTAATCGTACCCAGCTCTCAAATGTACACATATTATACGTATAAGTATACTTCACCATTCTACATTTATACATGTTTTTTCTTTGTATATCAACATTATAGATTCCCTGGCGACGATGAACTGTAAACATCTCGAGAATAAAAACAAACTCCCATGGTGTGTCTGTGATACAGAATAGAATGTCCAATGCTCTTTTCATCGTTGAGTGATACAGCTACATTGCCATTAAGTGTTAGATTACACTACTGGAATGCACGATAAGTAATAATCGTTATTGCTTTCTGCGAGGAAGACTACTGCATATTTCACGAACGATAAATAATCATTATCAGAGTATAAATGATATGAACACATACTTGTTATCATGTACGTTGTGAGTGGCGGCTCTATTGAGTCACAATTCAAATTTCGTTTATAATTAGACACATAAGCCCAAAAGAGAATGTTCGTATAAAGAATAAATAAAATGGTCGATGATAGAATGATTGAGATTGTTTTATGCTAAGCGCAGCGTTCTTGGAATAATAGGTTGCACATGAGGTATTGAAACTCTTAGTTTTGCATAGTGTGTAATCGTTTACTTATATCATATTTATTCATAGGAATGCTTAGTATTCCCTAAGTTGTCAAGCGTCTAGTAAGTACTTTGTCAGCTGTTTAAGTTACGTTTTAATATAAAATGTATATGTTGCGTATTAATTAATTGATAATGGATAAACAATGCCTGTTTTGTTTTGGTTAAAATTTCAATAGCCAACCATATGTGTTTCGATATCTCCTTTATGTTTTTAGTGTAACGTCGCACTGTATGAATGTATCCTGTTAGTCTATGAGTTCAAATTTTGAACACAATATCGCTATATTTGTCTTGTGTCATAGTTGTCTCCCTTTACCTATCAAGACAAAGTATTGATGAGCAGGTATATCATTAATCTAGTTCAAAAATGCTACGGGTCTCTGACATTACTTAAATAATATTCTAATTTAAATTCTATTTGTAATCGTATGTATTTATATATAAGGTATAAGTTGGATAATTTAAATGTAGTTCATCTACTCTGACATAGTTTAAATCTCTCTATCTTTCCACAAAATTGAAATCATTAATGCAGATACATTCAAAACGGATGAGCGTCATTCATGTTGATTATGCAATATGTTATCATAGTGTGCTAGGAAAATGGAAGAATTCAGGAATAAATATCTCAAATGCTACTTTTGAAAATATATATATTGTTTAACGAAATACCTTAACTTAGATTACAGTACATATTAAATAATTTTGAAGAAAATAAAAGATTATCAACAACAATTTGCGTATCTTTTACAAAAAATCTGAAACTATTCACGGCTTGTATTTGTTAGATCGGGATGTGTGCATTAGACATAAAAGAGGTACAACTTTGGCAATTGGTCAGAAACAGTATTGTAAGGAAACAATACACTTTCATGTTAGGTTTAGCAAAATACGTTCTATATCCAACCCAAATATTGTCTATACCAACCGATTTAACAAACACTCATACGTACTAACGCTGTTTAATGTTTGTTAAAACATTTTATTCGTGTTTGCATGCAAAGTTAACAACAATTATAAAATAAATTGTATAGATTAAACATATTTATTTTACATCGATTGCGAAACAAGTTATTACAACTTAGATTAATCACTCTCGATGGCTTCCTGGGTAGAACCAGTACTAAGCAATGTGGATTAATTATCTTGCTCAAGGATAAATAACGTGGCCGCGTCGAGGATCGAACCCACGACCTCACGATCTTGAGTTCGGCGCTCTACCACTGGACCACGCACTCCACTTGTATAAATTGTATAGACACTTGGAATCACATATCTAAATATCGGTAGAACCAGCGACTTAATCTACTATATTGCAATATGCATTTTTATATTAAAACTGTTTTGGAACACCACAACAATTTCGTTACCGTTTACCATGATTACTATTCAATCCGCTTTATTTAAGCCTGAAATATGAACATGTGAACCGTGGCATCTGACAATGTATTTTAGTGGTCTTACATCTGTTTGCCTTTCCTTATAAAATAGAAAAAAAAACACACGTAAATTCATATCCTAATATGTGTAACCATGGTCTTATGGGGGTAAATTCAACAACTCCAATCCATGATGTAGGGTTCTTTATATACGGGTAATATAAAGCCTGCAATATATACAAACATCACATTTAACAAACAATTACAACATGAATGACATTACAGAAATACATTATCTAGAAACGCGGCAATTTCATTAATATACCAAACAATCGAGAACTCACCAGAAAAATCCATATTTAGGTTCTGCAACCAAATATTTACCAAGAATCTAATAGCTGTAGAGTATATAAAACTACATTCTCAATCAGACCTTTACAAGTCTATAGAAAACTACTAAAATATATATTATTACATCTCTGTACTGAAATAGGTGTTTCTCTTAGAGAAGGTAGGCAAAGACTGAGTAAGTTAGAGTTATCATGCCATGCAGTGATAGGGATGACCTAAGTTAGTTTTCACTCACTCAATCCTGTCAACCAAGCTGTATTTGTACAATAATCAGTTTGTCAAGACATACATGACAACCGTATACAATATAAATAATACATTGACCTCATGATAAATGATCTCATTAACTTTTACAGTTATTACTCAGTACTGTGAACATAGCCATTTATCTACCTATGGAATAAGGGACATAAATCTGAGTACACATACTACAGAGAACTATAGCAGTTGTCTCCCTTGAACCACTATTAAAGGCACGGCTACATACTTCCCGGCTCAGTGAAATGGCTCCTGACATTTATTAACCAGATGCCAGCGCTGTAAATAAGACATTTAATTAAAAGTTATAAAATAAACACAAATAAGCATACCTGAAAATATTCAACATAACTGACTTAACCAGGTACATGTATTATCTTTGCAAATAATATTAATTCAGCAAAAATGGACCAACTTCAAAGTCTGAAAGCAAACAGATTAGCATCCATATACTATGCTGAAATAAATTATAAAATTGTTAACCAATATTATCTGAAATGTATCCATCTCCATACGTATCTGCGAAATGGAAAACAGAACAATTAATGGGGTTTTACGTCCCGTCAACACATCATAATGGGTTAACTTGAGACAGCAACCTCAAAGGAAAATGAGATTGATCTCGCTAAAATACACATGTCAAGTACATCATATCTTCACGACATTACATGTCGCGACAAATACTGACATCATACACTGAAAAATGGTAAAAATTAACACTATACATAATAAATCTCTTGTTTTGGTGTTGTGGCTGTCTGCTGCACAACCCACTGTCCCAATCGGTTTGGTGGTTGCCGTTCTCTGGTTGACCGTCTCGGTGGCTCCGGTTGCTGCACCAGTGTACCATCTGGGTGATCTTCCGGTGGACGTTCTGGTGGACGTTCCGGTGGATGTTCCAGTTGTACTGGCTCCGGTTGCTGCACCGGCAGATCCTCTGGTTGAACTTCCAGTTGACCATCTGTTGGATGTTCCAGTTGTGGAGGGTGGACCTTCTGGTTGATGTTCCGGTGGTCAAGCTGGTCGACCTAGTGAATCTGGATCTATATTCCACACGCTGTCGCGACTCGCATTAAAGTTGCTCTCATCCAATTGAAGGTTCGCATCTTCAAGGATGCTACTTTCATGGCGTTCGCTTAGAGAGGTGGTATCTGGTCCAATTCGTACTGGATTTTCCTTCTGTCTAGTACCATGCTGAATATGTTGCTCGGGTTCAGAATCTGAGATTGAACTTCCTGTGTCGGTACTCCGAGGATTGGCTCTGGTGGGGTTTCTTCTAGACACAACCTTACGGTTTGGTATCTGGCATGGGACCTCAGAGGGAATAGAGGTAAACGGTAACAGCATATTTCTGTGTAGCACCCGTATTGGACCCTGTCCATCCTCGCGTTTCACTCTGTATACAGGGATATCCCTATTTGGCATCGCGAGTACCAAATATGGATCCCTGTCCCATTTGTCTGCCAACTTCTGCTTCCCTTGCAGACCAACTTTCCTCACCAGGACTCTGTAACCATCCTCAAGCTTGCTATTCCTTACATTACGATCATATCGCTCCTTGTTCTGAGCAGCGTTCTTGCTGGCTTCCTTTGCAGCAACACCATACGAAACCTGCAACCTGTCTCGTAACTTCTTGCCATACGTTTTTGGTTCTGATGCAGCTTCTTCAGCATCTACTGAAGTACCTAAGTAGGCATCTACTGAGAGACGAGGATGCCACCCGAACATGAGATAGTGGGGCGAATAACCAGTTGCATCACTCTTCGTTGCGTTGTATGCCTGGACCATTTGCGCTACGTAGGATTTCCAATCCTGTTTTTGGTCCTCTTCCAAGGTCCCGAGCATTTTCCGTTCCGCTGATCCATTACCCATCGGGTGGTATGGTGTAGTTCTGGTTTTCTTAATCTGGGCAATCTTGCACAGCTCCTTGATGACATTCCCGACAAAATTCCGTCCCTGGTCACTGTGTAGTGTCTCCGGAAAACTGTAATATCGGAAAAAATTGTCATACAAGGCTCTGGCAGTCGCCTGGGCCGTCTGGTTGCGACAAGGAATAGCTTGAGCATAACGAGTGAAGTGATCCGTGATGACCAGATTATGCTCAAAGCCTCCTTTTGACCTCTCCAGACTAAGAAAATCTTGTAGTCATTATAGGGTGTAGTTCTGCTACCACCCTAACTGGTGTCTTCAGACGAATACATCTGCCACAGGTTTCCACTTTCCTGTTAACATCACCTTCCAAGCCAGGCCAATAAAAGCGTTGTCTAGCCAACCACAGAGACTTCTCCTTTCCTTGATGTCCAACATCATGGATGCCTTTTAGGGCAATGCTCCTGTAAGTCTCTGGGATGACTAACTGTCTTGTCTGTTGACCATCAAAGGAGGCGGTTCTGTACAGAATGTCATCCTCTACGTTAAGGCGATTCCATTCCCGAAGGAACTTCTGTACAGTGCGTGTTTCTCTCCTGAGGTCTTCCTCAACTTGGCCGAGAACCGCATCCAAGGTTTAATACTCTGGCTATGGTGGCATCTTTTCTCTGTTCCTGCTGCCAGTCTATCTGGTTAAAAGGCTCCGATGTTATTTCCTCACCGGCCGGTTGAGGACCTACAACTTCCGAAACACAGTGCACCAAGGGTAGTGATGCTTTAACTGCATGGCAGATTGCTTTAACCTGATCAGGAAAGATCAACTCTGGTTGTCTTGACAGACTATCAGCATCAACATTAAGCTTTCCAGGACGATAAATGATGGTGAACTGGAAGTTGCTTTATGCTGATATCCAACGGTGTCCTGTGGCATCAAGCTTGGCTGTTGTTAGCACATAGGACAACGGGTTGTTGTCCGTTACGACCTGAAATGTAGTTCCCATGAGGAAGTCATGAAACTTGTCTGTAATCGCCCATTTCAGTGCTAAAAACTCCAACTTGTGCGCTGGGTACTTCTTTTCACTGGGTCTCAGTCCCCTACTGGCATATGCTATTACGCGTTCCTTTCCTTCCTGAAGCTGGTATAGTACAGCGCCTAAACCAAATCCACTGGCATCCGTGTGTAGGATCATAGGTTTTGTATAATCAGCATATCCAAGGACTGGTGGTGTCGTCAATTGTTCTATCAAAGTATCAAATGCTTGATGTTGGTCCTCTCCCCATTTCCACACAACAGCTTGCTTCTTGATCTGTTTCTTTGCTTTCTTGGCAGCTTTTGTCGTTCCATGACCCTCCAGCAAGAAATTTAGGGGTTGTGCAACTTTGGAGAAGTTCTTCACTAACCGCCTGTAATAGCCTGCAAAGCCAAGAAATTGTCGCAGTTCCTTGATATTGGTTGGTGGCTTCCAATTCTTGATTGCTGCTGTCTTCTCTGGGTCAGTTGCTATTCCGTGTTCTGACACAACATGGCCCAAGTAGTTCACTGAGCTTTTGAACAGCTCACATTTGCTGGGTTTTAACAATAGCCCATGTTGTTCCAATCTGGAGAACACTCCTTCCAGACGTTTAACGTGTTCTTCGAATGTCTTCGAAAATATTAAAATATCATCAAGGAAAATTAGTCCCTTCAATGCATGTCACCCATGCACTTCTCCATAAGCCTTTGAAATGTGGCAGGTGAGTTTGAAAGTCCCATTTCCATGCGATTCATCTCATAGAATCCGAGATTACCTACGGAGAAAGCAGTGTACGGTTTCGAAGACTCCTCCATTTCCACTTGATAGTAGCCTGATCTAAGATCTAGCTTCGAAAAGTACTTTGATCCACTCAAGGTATCAATAGTGTCGTCAAATCTAGGCAACATATACGCGTCCTTCCGTGTTTTGTTGTTTAGATGCCTCCAGTCTAAACAAAATCGCAGGGAACCGTCCTTTTTCCTAACAAGCACCACATTAGATGAGAATGGGCTGTCAGATTCTCTAATGGCATCTGCTCCAAGCATCTCTCTAATGTGCTGACGTACTTCTTCATACATGCCTGGTGGTATCCTCCTGTATGGCATTTCGAAAGGAGTATCGTCTTCTAGCACGATCCTATGCTGACCTAGGTCAGTCTTACCAATACTGCCAAGATCCGATGCCAGGTTATCCGACACATTGACTTCACTGATCTGGCAAATATCAGACTTGGGTCGAAATGTAATAGATTTATCAGACATGTTGCAAATTTTAACTGCAATCTTGGCACAGTTACCGCATTGTTCCAGATTAACCACTCTCGGACAGACTATATATCCAGATGGAGAATCTGCCTGTAAGTTCTCTGTAACAACAGTACTGACATTATGGCTAACATGTCTAGCTGTACCATTAATTGTAATGGTTTCATAACGTGCAACCTTTAGTACTTTCTTGTTGCTGGACTTCACTGTAAATGTATAGCAACTTATGCTGTCCATAGCCACTTTCCACTCTTCCGGAACATCAGATGAAGAATTATCTGTATCCTGTGCAAGAAAATTCTTACACAAACGAATAACGTTGGTTCCTATAAGCACTGGACAATTACTATTCAAATGTGTATCCGGTACAACTAAAACAGGTACATCAAATAAAATATCAGATAAATATGGAACTAAAATAGTACATTCAATAAAACCAATATACTTCAACAGTGATCCATCAGCAATGGAAACCTTTAAACCCAGTGTATCCAAACTGTGTAGAACTGATGGATCTGTTAAAAAACGATAAAAAGACTCGGATACTGTAGAAATCATCGACCCAGTATCCAACAAGGCTCTGACCCGTGATCCCTGCAAGAAAATATCACTTTCATTAGAGCTACCTATCATTTTCTCTAATATATCTTGGCCTATATATTCACCAGCCTCTGGTTGGCCATCAACAGAGATGGTTAAGCTTTTGGCTGTTGATTCCCTCTACCAAAACCATTCTGTTGGCCCCTGTTGTCTTCCGGACGGTGGTTGTTGTTACTGCCACCTGGATGGTTGTATGGTGGATTGTTGCCATAACGGAAACCACGTCCACGACCTCGACCCCTGAAAGTGTTCTGGGAGAAGTCTCTGTTCCTGTCATCCCTCTGATCCAGCCTATTGAGGACCATGTTCATCTTCTCGTCTATCTTCCTATCCAGCCTCTTTTCCAACACATCCATCCTTCTCTCCAGCTTCCTCTCCACATCTGCAATCCCCAGAGACACAGGTGCTTCCGCTGTCACGGGCTGGTGACCCACCTTCTTGAGTGGTGCGGTGGTCTTAGCATCTGAAGGAGTGATACTAATCTCCTTGTCCACCATGCGTATCTCCCGCAGAAGCTCATCATAATTTGACAGGGTGTCATACTAATGCCGGGTCTGGCTCTTGAGCTGCTCAGATCGGAGTGACGTCCAAAACTTATGCCGCATCAGGTCATTATTGGCCTCCTTGGCAAGATGTTTGTTGTCAATGGCAATCTGTAACAAACTTTCCAAACGGCAACTAAAAGATGTGAGAGATTCCTCCGATTTCTGAAAACTATTGAAACATTCCTGCATAATCATGCCGTTGGTAGAAATATCACCAAAAAGGGCATCCAACTTCTTTAACATATCTGTTATGGTGGCCCTTTCCCCTAAAGGTATGAGCATTCTCCTTGCTGTTCCCCGCAGAGACCTCCTTATGGCTTGAGTAAGGATGCTCGGAGTTATATCAGGGTCCTCTGTCAAACAACGTATCTCAAAGCGCCACTCGTTGTACGTAACGTCCCCCTTCTGGTCGTCACCTGAGGAAAAGGGAATCTTAGGAATGGATGATTGCGCAACAAGACGAGTTGCATCCTCTGTCTTAGAAACACTCAAATCTCCACTCGCCTTAGCCTTCATACTGGTGGTCTCATACACCTCTTACAACCTAGACTTAGGTGTACTACTAATCGGCTTCCGTGGTGTTACATCATATCTACCACTCTTAATCAAGAAGTCAATCATCTCCTGCTCTGACAGAGCTTCCTTAGGACTTCCATCTGCTTTGGCCGCCATCATTTTTTTCTACCTTAATCCCTATGTCACAGTAACACACAACTATCACTATATATCAAAAACACTAAAGTTGTGTAATCACAATCTAAACTATCACTGAAAATGAACAAAAATATTATTTCCCTGAAATAATTTGTCCGTTATTCAACAGATAACATCTATATGTGCACTGTTACTAACCGCTGAAAAATAATACTATCAGTGATTAAATTCCTGAAATTATCAACAAGTGTTAAGTGAAAATCTCTGACAAATAACTCCAAGACTATGTCACTGCAAATAGTAATCAAAAGATAAATCACTTATAAACTACCCTGAAAATAAATAGATCCAAACTATTAATTCCTGGAAATAAATTGACACATAATATTATTTCCTGAAATAATAAACACTGTATACACAATTTCCTGAAATGATTTCACAAAAGCACAAAAATATCCTGAAACAGTCTCAAAATATCATATCACACTTCTAAACGCAAGCTGGCTCATATACATACACATATAACATATAAATATTATGCACAAATATAACTATAAATACCTTTTTCTTCCATCGCTTTCTCCTCGGTAAAGTGCAAGTGAATGTAAATGGATTTTAAAGAAAAGAGTGAATGTGTGAAGTGATGATTAAACAGACCAGAAGAAAAGTCAGTGAGAAAACACCAGTATAAGTTAACTAGTATACCAACTTCTACGTGGTAACCAGATAATTATTATACACTAAAAAACTCAAATATCTATATCTCAAACCCAAAACACTAATGACACTTTAATGTGTATACTACCGGTACCCAAAATATCTCCGGTTCCAACCGTAAACTCTAAACCTCTATGACATCCTAAAGATATCAAAATCCACACTTATTTTATCAATTCTTTTGAAAAGAATACCAAATAACTATATCTGCTCTAAAAAAGAGTTCACTGATCAAAACAAATATTCAAAATCACACACTATAATAGTGTTGAAAATCTATCACTGTATGTTAAGTTCACAAACTTAATACACACGCAAAAAGCACAAAAATAAATATAATCACTTTTAAGAGTTCACACTAGTGTTCATTAAGAATGACACTTGGTTGGTCAAGAAAAGACACTTTCACTAAGTATACATGTATAATACTCTGGAATATACCAGAAATTGCTGCATAATAAGGTCTATATGCCTAAATAATGTTTATTGTCACTAATAATGAAGCATATCATACTATCTCATAGTTTAGTTTACACCAGAATATCACCAAACATCCCTCTAAACATGACCCAAATATCTTACAACTGACAGTTGTAAATCTGACCTAGTCTAAAAATAGACTCATTGTTTTAACCAGTCTGAAATTAACCAAAACTTACACAAATTCTGTGACTGCAATTATCTGGTGAAAACTAGAATATTTAGATATTACATTACTTCGTTATTGTAAAAGAATATAAAATGCACCGAATAAAGTAAAAGTTTCACTTACAGCAATCCATTATAATCCTTTATAACAATCCTTTTTCTATGAAAAACACACACAACAATTGTCACATGTTCCAGTTACACACACGATTATGTCCTGGTTCTCCAACGTCGATCACTGCCGAATAACATCATGACCTCTGTTAAGAGTTCACGAAAGTCAAAACGTAAACACGTTTGATAAATTAACACCGGAATTCCTCGCGATTGCGCGAAATAAATATTATGCTAGATCTAGACTTAATTTCCAAAGTAGGCCTCCTATCAGATCTGCTGCAGCGCTATAAACGAAACACTAGAACGAATCATCCATTGCACTCCCGCCATCCTGATCTTTGGAATCGGACACTTATAGTCGTCGTCGGAGTCGGCATCTGGCTGGCTTAAATTTCCCTCCAACACGTTGGGCGCCATTTGTAACCATGGTCTTATGGGGGTAAATTCAGCAACTCCAATCCATGATTTAGGGTTCTTTATATACGGGTAATATAAAGCCTGCAATATATACAAACATCACATTTAACAAACAATTACAACATGAATGACATTACAGAAATACATTATCTACAAACGCGGCAATTTCATTAATATACCAAACAAACGAGAACTCACCAGACAAATCCATATTTAGGTTCTGCAACCAAATATTTACCAAGAATCTAATAGCTGTAGAATATATAAAACTCAATCAGACCTTTACCAGTCTATAGAAAACTACTAAAATATATATTATTACATCTCTGTACTGAAATAGGTGTTTCTCTTAGAGAAGGTAGGCAAAGATTGAGTTAGTTAGAGTTATCATGCCATGCAGTGTTAGGGGTGACCTAAGTTAGTTTTCACTCACTCAATCCTGTCAACCAAGCTGTATTTGTACACTAATCAGTTTGTCAAGACATACATGACAACCGTATACAATATAAATAATACATTGACCTCATGATAAATGATCGCATTAACTTTTACAGTTATTACTCAGTACTGTGAACATAGCCATTTATCTACCTGTGAAATAAGGGACATAAATCTCAGTACACATACTTCAGAGAACTATAACAGTTGTTTCCCTGGAACCACTATTAAAGGCACGGCTACATATGTATACTTTAAATCGTACATATTTGTAATATTCCGTAATGATGAATGAATATATTTGAACTAAATAACATAACTTTCGGACCTGCTTAACTTTATTCAGCTGCACATATGCTGTATGCCATATCATGTTTTTCTGCCTAAATCTTTGCTAGTTGCTAGTAAGATTTCATAAATATTTGCATGATCATTAATATCAAGTTGCATACTATGAGCCATACATTATTCTCCTTTATTGTATGACTTTGTATTGATTACTTATGCATATGCCTTGTAATACATGCTTTCGAAAACAAAAACAATATATATACCAGACTCAACGTATCGTTATTTCTTTTGTTATACATTATGTGATGCCTAAACCACAGTTTCATTTTATACAACAACATTGTACAATTAAAATAGCATGGTGTCAAGCCCACATTTTCTCAACGCCGAGCTCTACCTACTGTGGAATGTACTACACCTAACGTTAATATATGTACTCAAGGTGAGCAGTGTAAAAGTAGATATAAAAATCGAACAGGAAAAGTAACATTCAAGGGCGACAGTCAACCACAAACACACATAGAAACAAAGAACAACTTTAACGAGGCAAGAAAAGACATCTCAAACACAAACGTGTCGAAAATAGGGCTACCGCATTGGAACGGTCACTGGAAAAAACGCCGCTGGGGTTTTAAACCAATGTAAGTTTGTGAGGCACAAATAGTCCTACTAGATAACATTTTCGTCAGATGAATATATACCGTTCATAGGCAACTATTGTTTTATACATATTTTATTTCTCATTATTGTTATAGAATGATATTTGTACACAATAGAATAAAATTGATTTGAACCAAAGTAAACTATTGATTTACTGTTGGGTACTACCTGTATACCTAATTTGTCCGATATTTTTTATCTTTCTTCATATTGTTATTAGAGTTGTTCTCCAGATACTCAGGCTGATGTACCAAGTTGATTAATATTATCCCAAAGAACTGTATGACTAGAGAGATAACAACAGTATCTTAAGTTATTTAGAGCTGACCCGGGGAAAGCGAAATGATGCAAAGGAACCTGGGTACCGTGCCTTACTCTTACTATTAACTAGTTTTACGTATGCATTGAACTATGTTCTTTTCAAATTTTGATTGTTAAAGAATTAGATGAAAGTTACTTTCCCTTGATATAAAGTAATCATAGGTGGCGTTGCAGTTAGTGCACGTGCTAATGAAATTGGAATGTTTTGGCATTCAGTCAAAGGGTGCGGCCGACTATAGACGTAAAACATTATTATGGCTGAAGGCGATTCGCTCGATACTGTTAAAGTTTCGATTTTGACAGTACAATACAGAAATTAATCTGAGAGTTTAGAGGACAGAAGGAAGAAATAGCGTCTTTGAGAAGAGAAGTACACGGCACGTCGCAGATCGTCGCTTCAGATATGTAAAAAGTTAAAACTAGAAAATGGTTGGGCAGTAAATAAAATTCAGTACAAATTTAACCCCGATATCATCGATCAGTTAAAGCAAACTAGTTGGGCTTTAGCGAACAATAAAGCACATTATGTTCAAGAACTCTTGAACGACTGTGAAGATAAACTGAAAAGGCAGAACAAACTGATCCGCATTGCTGATATTTCGGAAGGCGGCTGGGATACGGTTAGACAGTACGGAAATAATCCCGTAGCCAGCGATTCTGAGGAAGAATCACGCATTTCGAAAGCCGAATCGAAGGCGGTCCAGAAGAAAAAAGACAAACAGAAAAAGAGTAAAATTAGCCGAGGTGCTAAATCGGATAACACCGGTTTTGTGTATTTTTCTAACGCAATGCCTGCACCTGACTGGGGTGCACCAGCGACAACAGGACGTCCTATTCCAGTTTACGGGTCAAGAATTGGTTTCGTGGGTTTCGAGGAGAGACCACAAGCTTGCAGCACAGGATTCGGTCATGTTTTGGCTGCGGGGAGCTCAGTCATATCAGAAGGAACTGTCCCCATGTTCGTGTCAAACAAGAACAACCGAGGTCAAGATCTGGAACGGAGTGAGAATTTCAAAGATGAGAATTATTTACCTTTATCAAACAATAACATTGACATTGAGCAGAGGTTCACAAACGATTATTATGAATTTGAACAAGGACAAAAAGAAATTCTGGTTAAAGGAAGACTAAAACAAAATTTTGAATTTTGGAAAAGTATTGGTACGAATGAGTACATTTTAGATACTATTGTAAATGGATACAGAATTTCACTTTATTCTGAACCAGAAAGTATAAATTTACAAATTAATAAATCAGCATTGAGGATCATGATTTTGTTTTGGAGTCGATAAATGATTTATTAAACAGAGGGTTAATTCAACAATGTAATGAAGCCCCGTACATAGCTAATCCTTTAACTGTTTCCATTCAAAATATTGGTAAAAAACGCCTTATTTTAGATTTGAGGTCTGTCACGTAACGTGTATGGAAACAATCGTTTCAATACGAAGATCCGAGATTGGCTTTAATTTATTTAGAAAGAGGGTATTATATGTTCGAATTGAAATCGGCTGATCATTGTATAGACATTTATCCCCCTCATACTCAATATTTAGGGTATGCCTGGAGAAATGCAAATGGAGAAACTAAATATTATACATTTTTATTACTTAAGCTCCGCACCCTATGTTTTCAGTTAGCTTACGAGACCATTGATAGCGAAATGGAGGGGTGACTATATAGCTCAGTCCTCTAAATGGATGTACTGAACGCTCATACGTGGAACTCTTATATTTCACCAGATATTATAGATCAGTTACAATTCTGGAAAGAAACCTTGATAGCTGGTAATGGTAGAAAACTCGATTGTTATAATACCTGTTCTAAGGAGGGTGCATTTGCTATTGGATGCTAGTGGGGAGGGTTATGGTGGTTATGATATTAATACGATTAATGGTAAAGTACATGGTACATGGTTAGAAGATGAGAGTCTAAAATCGTCCGCATGGAGAGAATTTGTGGCTGTATACAGAGTTTTGTTAGTTTTAACAGATATTCTTAATAGTCAGAGAGTTAAATGGTTTGCAGACAATACAGGAGTATGTAGTATTGTGGAAAAGGGATCAATGCAACCAGAATTGCAAGATTTTGGAATGAAAATATTTAAACTGTTTATGTATAACTCAATAACTATTGAAATAGAATCGATACCACTGGAATTAAATGATAGAGCTGACTATTTGTCTCGCATTATTGAGACATACGATTGAGGTATTTCTGTTGAAATCTTGCAGTTTATTCTGGAGAGATGGGGGCAGTTAGAAGTTGATTGATTTGCCTCAACACATAATGCAAAAGTGCCTGTATTCCAGGTTTTGTAACGAACATTGTTCTTGGGTTGATGCTTTCACGTTCACTTGGGAGAAAGCATTTGGATTGTTTGTACCACCAATTAAGTTGGTTTCTAGGGTAATCAAACAAATGAGACAAAAGAAAGCATGGGTTAAATGGGGTTTTGATAGTTCCTTATTGGAAGTCACCAATGCTTGGCCTTTATTGTGCCCGAAACAAGGCATTTTCATTCATAATGTGATCGATTGGATAGATTTTCCCACTCGAAAAACGAATTTATATTCCTTGTAAAAATGGAAATGCAACAAATACTTTTCAGGTTGCTTGCTTTCATATTAGATTTTAATCTTTAAAAGGGGGATAACTACGACTTAACTGGTTATAAGATTACTGGGCAGGTAGGAAAGAGTTGTTTACCGTTAACGGAATACAACTGAATGATGTCTATGAATGTTAACAGCTCACTTGATTAAATTCTAGGAGATATATGACTCCCTGGATAAGAAGTCATAATTATTAATTCATATTAGAATGTATTGGAAATTAGTAGAAATAACATTGTTGTTTACATGGGTATATGTATACATATATATATATATAGACACAGTTTGGTTTATTGGAGCATAGTTTTTCAGTGGGAATCGTGAGACTCAGGGTTGAAGAAGTTATTGTAAAATAATAAATGAAGTTATTGTAAACATTAAGATTCGGTAATATATGTGGCTGACTAGGAAGCATGTGAATTGAACTCGAAGTAGTGTTTGAAAATGTTCAACTGACAGTCACTGTACTCAGATGTATATGACTGGGAGTCTTGTGTCTCGGCGTCAAGAAGTTTGTAAATCTAATGGAGAGTCACTGGACTCAGGATTAGATGTCTGACTGGGAGTCACGTGCCTCGGGTCAGATAATTGTAAAATTGTTTGTTAAATTATGACTGACAGTCACTGGATTCAGGTTAGATGTGTTTTGACTGAGAGCAGTATAATACAATGGCATATACATTAGTTTCAAATTTTCTCATTTTGCAAATTAACCCATTCTTTCGAACATGTATTTTTACTTTTCGCGGATATTTTTAAAATATCTTCTGTAATTCCATTACTTCTTCAAAGTGGTAAACTATGTTTACTTTTAGGAGAGCTATTGTTTCAACTGACATAAAGAACAGAAGTAGGATATATTCGTACGTGAAGGGTGCTTGCGCTGAAAGCATGGATCGAAGTTGGAATGTAATGTTAGGAATTGTTTAATTATGTATCGAATAAAACGTAAATATGGTGGGATTACATTCAGTCTGTATAAATGTTTTTTACCTTCTACGTTATCCGTGGGACCCGTTGGAAAGGGCGTCAAATGGTCAAATAGATTACACTAAAATTTAATAAATATATTTTATAAACTCCGTGCTTTTTATGAACCCCGGAACAATGTTTTGAAATTCACACTAGCGTTTGTTTAATGCTGTGTGGCGCACGTAAAAAGCCGCCCCAACTACAAATCAGTAGTGTTATTACTTACTGGTCCTTTGGGATAATCAAGCCCAATTTTCGTGGCTTTAAAGTAGAATATCGTTTAAGCCGGTGCTAGAAGGCGAGAGAGGTGTTGTACTTTACATTACCTCTCATGAACAGACTTAATAAAACCGGGTTGGCTACTTTTATCTCTTGTTTATGTGTGTTGCTTCCAAGGGATCCACTTTTCAATCCACATTCACACTAGCGTTTGTTTAGTGCTGTGTGGCGGCCGTAAAAAGTCGCCCCGACTACAAATCAGTAGTGTTATTACTTACTGGTCCTTTGGGGTCATCAAGCCCAATCTTTGTGGTTTTAAATTAAAATATCGCTTAAGCCGTAGCTAGGAGGCGTGAGAGGTGTTGCACAATATATTACCTCTCATGAAAATACTCAATAAAACCGAGTCTGCTACGTTTATCACTTGTTTGTGATCCACTTTTCAGTATTTATTATATAGAAAAATGTCTCGCGGCTACATCAATCTCTTTGTATGTGTATCATCATCTATAAAAGATAAACAACATATCAAATTATTTTATTATTTCGAACTCGGACCTCTGACTAGGGGGAAGGGTCTGGGATCGGTGGTCGGGTATTATTTTGTTGTTGATTTTTTAAGTATGTCTCAAAATTAGTTTCTTTCTATCTAACTTAAACGTTATGATGCTTGTATTACACAGTATATTTTGCTCCAGGATTCTGGGTTGGAGTCAACAAGTGCAAAAACACAAATACTCTTAATTTACCTTATTAATTACATGCAGTGTTATTCATACAGAATAACTTACATAGTACTATTTGTATTTTATATCAAAGAACAACCGATACAAACAGTGCTATCGCTCCATTTTTAAACGGGATCAAAGGCGTGCACATGTATTTGTTTACTATATTGAAGAACGCGTGAATGGGGATTTCAGGTGGCATGCCGTCGAATAGGTCCTAGGTACTATTAGTTTGGGTCATCTATGGTCGTAATTCGTCATTTTGGTTATATGTGTTGGAAGGCAAATTCAATGTTTATCATTGTTTATCATTGTTTATCTTTTTATTTAAACGAATTTACAAGACCTAATGCAATATGTACTTAAATTTTAAGATTCAATTGTTTATCTCAGGTTTCATACAATATATTTTTCTAGTAGTTTAATATTTAGCAGACATCCTCTAAACAGTGTCATCCCATTGGGAGCACGACTGGTAAGTATGGAAGTGTCGATTCTTACGGATTGCGGGATGTGTACAGTACTGGTATACATTGAACTTAAAACTAGAGATTTGATCAGTTTATGGAGTTACTGGTTTTCAAGTTAAAAGCAAACATGACATACCTGAGTCATTATATTAAATAATGAAAGACATCACAAAACACTTAAATACACTTAAAAATGAATTTTGACAAATGCAATTAACAAATCAGAAACAGATATCAGGACAAACGCCAAATTGAAACATTCACGTAAGGAAGTAATCTATCTGATAGATACCACCCATGGCTCTGCCTTGTTGGTTAGAGTTTAGATCATGGCGGGGATTTCTTTATTTACACTGTCCCAAATGTGTGTCAACCTGTCTCCCCACCCAGGCCTTCTACCAGTACATCTCGTTTCAATCCAGTGAATGAGGAGGAAGTTGCAAAATGCATAGCAGGTCAGAAAAATGTCAATACGCAGAGGAAAAGTGATTCAGACGTACGGTTGTTCAACGAAATTTGTAGGGCACAAAATGAACATAGGGATAAAGAGACTCTTTCTACCAATGAACTTGACGTTTTGTTTGGAAACTTTATTGTAAGCATCAACAAGGCCGACGGTAACGAAAATGAGCCATCGACTATCCGTGGTTTCATGTCAAGCATGGATAGATATCTGAAAAATAAGAATTGTCCACACCAAATCAATAAAGGTCCGCTATTTACACATAGCAACAACGCTATAAAAGCAAAAGTCACAGGGTCTTGGCAATAGACCAAATGAAGCTGACGAGTTGACCGATGCCGACATTGACAAGCTGTTCGAGGCAGGTCAGCTTGGACACGAGACGTCTCAGCAAATCATAAATTTGCTACATCAATCGTTCTCTCTGCTCTTCGGAATGCGGGGGTGGTGTAGCGCAAAGTTATCTCAAGTGAGGAGATATAGAGCTGCTGCTATGTGATCGAAGATGAGGATGAGTATTTTTCAGATATCAGAGAGAGACAAACATAAACTGAGTTGGAACTGATCCAAAATATACCAGAAAATTCAAGCCAAAAGATCGGGCCAATGGCGAAATTAAAGAACCATGGTTCAAGAATCAACCAATGGGAAAAAAACACATTTATTAAATCGTGAAAACCATGAAGACAAAGTGCGAATCATTAAATGATGGTCGCAAGCTACCCAGTCACAGTGCAAGGAAACACCTGTTACACAATGTAATGACCTTGGAATGGATGCAACAGCCACTGTCCAAATAAGTGGACATAAAAACTTACAGAGTGTCAATTCCTACTCAAAACCGAATGAACCTCAACAAAAGCAGCTTGCTGGTGCGCTTATGAATTCAAAGAAAACAACACAAAAGCCTCTCTCAGTTCAAGCCTTCCACTTCAAAGCAAAATATGCCGCCCAACTGTAGTCAGATTTTCTACAAACAAAGTGCAAATTCCATGATGTCTTCCGTATTCAATGGTACCACACACATAGCTGGTGGAACCTTTTATTTCTGGTCATTGCCAGAAAATCCAGCAGTATCATCGCCGCCCTCCAAGAAATTCAAAAAAATCAGAGCTATATTATCCGACTCCGAATCAGATTAAAATAGTGTGTGCTTTACACTGTAGAAACACTGGACAAGGGAAATAGTTCCCAATATTACAGTGCGACAATGGACAAGTTAATATTTGTTATATTTTTGAATTAAAATTGTAATATTTCCCCATTTTAAAATCAAACTGAATGAATTAATTCTTAATCTCTGTGAAAGAATAGTGATCTTGATATTTTATGACAAATTAAAAGTTGTGTTAGCAGTTTTAAATGGTTGTTTACTGTCGTTTGTCTCAATCATCCTGGTTTAATTGCAGGTAGAACCTACACTCTCCCTCAATTCCGGCAAGTGTGATGGTGCATCTCATCATACACACTTAGCCAGAACCAAGAAATAGGTAGGCAGTTCACACTCACAGTGCTCACTCTTGGAAACCATTTCCTTGAAAATCTCGGTTAAAAAAAGCACCGAAAAAGTCCATCTGTGTAAGATCAATAATGGTGTGTTAGCGCAATAAATACATTTACTTTAAATATATTAGAAAATAAACTCACCACTACACGCCTGATCTGAAGTTTCCTCTCTTGTTTTACGTCATCCATCATAAATTATCACGTCACTCAGTCACATCACGTGTTGCTCAGTTAAAATCCAAATGTATTAGTAGATGTTTTGAAATTCAACATCATAACACTTCAATTCATTTTAAAACTTTATTAAAATGTGTTTCAATATATGTTCGTGATTAAAATCCAAATATGAATGCTGAATTTACCAAACTTCGCCAAGTGACACAAACAAAATGTCCGACATTTCAAAGCGGGTCAACCTGTTGTGACAGTTGTGGTGTATTCTTGCGCGACGTTCGAAAGTAAGGCAAAGTAGACCCCTAGTGAATCCAGAAATACTTATTGAATTAAAGGCACATTCTTGTAAATAAAATGTAATATATAAGTTAATCAACACTGTTTTCGTATTACGGGATATAATTCCCTCGGCCAGTTCACATATCTAGTAATTCTCGTACATACGGCACTCGTTTGTTTTACTAGATATGTGAACTGGCCTTGGGACCTATATCCCGTAATACGAAAACAGTGTTGATTAACCTCCATATATTGTGCTTGTTAATTGACGTTTGGATATTATTTTATAGGTAAGATCAATTGTACACATCTTTCACCCTAAAGTATATAATAAAAGTTATTTTAAGTAGACACATACAGAATAGTTTCCGGTGTGTTTTGTACTACATGAGTTAGATGTACATGTGTATATTATTAATATTGTTTGTAGTATTTAGATGTAATCCTGAACAAAGATATCACACGTTTTACCTTAATTATTAAAATAATGTACAATGATTATCGCTAAATAAGTAATATATACATAATTTATATCAGTTTAAAACTCAGCTTTACGGTTAAACTGCTAGCAAAATACCAGCAAAGCATAGCATTGTATTACACCGTGTATGACTATTATCTGTTATCCCAGTTAAAGAAAACGGAAGGAAACCCGAATATGTTTACACGAGTATACCGTCACATCCTTAGGAAATAAGTGTACATGGACCGCACATTGGCTTGTGTCATAACAAATAGTAATAATAAACGCGGGTCGAGCTAGCGGTATCATGCTTATAAACCACGAGTTGCGAGTTCGGTCCATGGATCAACTCACCTACTCCCCTCGATTATTTAGTCGGATTGGGGAAAAACTAACCGGGATGTCCCATGTACTGAAGTCTATCCGTACAGCATGTACACGCAGGCAGAAAAAGTAATCGAATTTAGAGTAGTCTGAGAGCGGTCGGATTCACCTGTATCCACTCATGTCTACGGGATGGCTGTAAAATATTCGAAATTGGCAGAAGAGCCGATAAACAACTATTCAAATCAGATCATTAAATAATGTCAAGACTGTATGTGCCACGAAAGATCATTCGCTTGCGCAGTTTATATCTGTCATAATGTAAACTAACCTAGTTTCAAATTCGTTTTACTGCCATAAAATGTAGTTAATTCATTATTTTTATGAAATTTTCATAAAGAAAAAAAGATTGAATTTAATCATTATTTAAAACTAAAACTAAATATGTTTTGTCTGTGACGTTAAATAATTACATGAAATCGACCAACTTTATGCTGAACACTAAAATGACGCCCTTTGACTTTGTGTATTTCAAAACACAGGTGCTCTTTCGAAAGTTAATTATTCATAACCAGTCAAATTACAAGTAACACATGTTATGCGTAAAAGTAAGTTCAAAGGTCATACGTTATCATTCTAAAATGTTTGTTTGGAAAAGTCCAGGATTACTGAAGATTTCATTGGATAGAAAATACACTATTTTTAGAGCTGAATAACTACACTTGTGATCGTTATCGAAGAAAATTACACATACCCACATGTCAAGCTATCGTTAGGCTACCAATCAAAACATGTATGATGTCACCAATAAGAGCGCAAATGAGCGCAAGAGACACAAACAACCCAATCATAACTGGGTTTTTGTCAAGTAGACTTAAATAGCACACTGTGCACCGCTGTGTAAGTTGGCGTGACTTATCGACGTTTATGCATAAAATATGACAGACAATATTCTGATAGGTCTCAAGTTTAAACTCCTATAACTTCATTATTTGTTGGCGGATTTTGATGATTTAAACACCAACATATTTGTCATACATCGTAGAATACAGCTGTTTTATATTTAAATTTGTTATATTTTTAATTGTTTGCTTGTTTTATGAGAAAAATACATGCCCCCATCATTTCTATCAAGTATCAAGTCATAATAAAACATTTTCGCTACAGATATCAAATTAGAAATGCATACAAGTATCGTGTTTTTAAAATACTACGATCATATATACACCACTTAATGCACATACATGATATACATACGTATGTACACAAGGCAATTCTATTAATTAAATTAAATGTATAGAATACCAGATAAAAATAGATTAAGCTAATATTTATACTTAAACCTTCCTATTTTGTGTTCGAAAATGAATTTGTTTAACGGCTGTTCATATGTCAGTGAATTATATAGATATGCTATTATTATGTCAATATTTAATAAGAACATACATACGATTATTGATTGATTTTCTCAGTTGTAATACTATATAATAATACATGTGCAGAATATTCATTAATTGACTGTAAATGGTCGATCTTTTGTCTATATTTCGTTATTTAGAAAATAATTAAACTAAAATGGTATATTGCGTTTTAATAATAGTTTCACTACTTAAAGAGACGAAGGTCATTCTTTGTTATGTATATTGGTTTCATTGTTAATATTAGTTCAATATAAAATGGTTCTTCTTTCAACATATCGTATGGGCTGTATATAATGCCTATGTATAGGATTATTTCAAAGTGTGATCTTGACTAAATATAGTATTTTCCGCATAAACAACTACTTTAATGTTTTGTTTTGTCGTGCAGATATATGAGAATAAAGGCATCCATGAAGACAAATGTGTAACTCACTGGGTGTAACTGTCTCAAGTTAGCTAAACGTATTAAATACAATTACAATATGTTCAAAGTCTGGATCTGCAGATGTATCTTCTCGAACTTTCAGCTTTCTACTTTTTCACCTTTCAACTCTAAGATCTTCCGTAATGTTATTTGCAACTCATTTCGGACATCTGTTGCAATGTCATAGAAATTACGTTTTTTTTTAGATATTAAGTTATTCGAAAAATGATATCTGCATTCCTTTCAATGCAAATATAAAATAAATATATTCAATATTTATTTTACATACAATTTTACCGAGAGAAATAACTCCTGTAAAACATTTAAAGACTTTCCATGTCTAATAAAATAAGAATGTAGGTAGGTAAGTAAATAAGTCTTATTTAAAGAGAGGTGCATCAACACATAATATTTCCTGCGATACTCTGTAAATTAAAACACTCATCACAAAGACATACACATTGTAAAACATATTCAATAAGTCATTATGAAGAAACAATTCGTTTGTAAGGTTTTATTCTGATTTTTTTCCTCCAGAAAAACTGCACTAATATACTGCGTAGAGTTTACGTATAAGGGTGTATAGGTCAGGTATATAATGCAGAAATGATACTGTGTAGTTGGTATGGTGATATGTGTACAGAATATATTTGATACACAGGCGCACTTATTTACTACGCCATTTGTTCATAATATATGTGTATATACCTTTTATAAAAGTATTGTTTTAAATATAATGTCAGGGGCCTTAGACGTATGCTATGGATATATATACTGTACAACATGTCTAGAGAGTTTTGTTGTTATCACATTCTGGTTAACTTTGTGATTGTGTTTGCTTAGATTTGATTTATATTACATATGTTTATTATACCTCACTAGAAATGTACTTCTTTAGGTAGTGTTTTTCCAGGTCATTCTATATGTAGATACAATAAGCTGGCTGTATTTATAGCTACAATCTTCACTGATACACTTCCATATTAATTTTAAGAATTGGATCGTGACTGCCCATCTAAATGAACACATTTTAGATATTATATATCAAACAGAGTTTAGCCTACTTGTTAGTATTGGTTGCATGTACAGGTTTATATTTCTTTTTTCATTTGAACATGCACTTGAACATGCACCTTAATACAATAGCACTGCTGTCTAGCCGTTTGGAGAAAAATAAACAATTTAAGTTAAGTCACCTGCAGTTCTTGCTAAAATAATTTCAGCTCAAGTATGTATAAAGTAACTGCAAATCATTGTAATGATAAAAAACTGTTTGTTTTATGTTGTAATATGTTTACTTCATGGAAAAGCTGTGGTCTTATCTGGCCTCGTCGAAACCAGTGATAACAACACATACACGTGCATAATAAAACACGAGCTGCCGTTTTGCTGAACTGTTGAGTTCAACAATTTTGTTTTAATAATATCACACACCAAAAATGTGGGATCAACACAATTTATTGTTTTTTAAATATATTTTTATTTTGGATATCTTTAACCATAAGCACATCATTCATGAAATTAACACTGTTGAAAACAAAACAGCATAGTTATTTTTTTTTCTAATGATATACAATTACAGATCCAAATGATCTTAAACAGAGATTTTAAACAAATCTATCTTAACTTCCTTTTTTATATGTCACATACATCTATAGCCTATATATTGACGTATTATGCAACCAATAGACCACTCATACAAATATCTCGACTTTAAATCTACAGAGGCTATGTTAATATTTAGAGTTATAAATCAAGCCCAGTAATCGACGTCATCAGCAGGTGCACTCTAAATATTAACATAGCCTCTGTAGGTTAAAGTCGAGATATTTGTATGAGTGGTCTATTGGTTCGATTACTGGGCTTGTAAATGCTACTGTTGAGGTGCAGTAGTGGTAATAACCTCAGATAATCACAAATAGTCAAATAAAATCACAAGGTCTCTGGATTTAATCAAGTTCCGGGCAACTATTTGTATGAGATATAATTGGAAGCCGTATTTATCGATGTTACCCGCACGACGGGTGGATGAAATGTGACATTTTACGTAACTAATTTTGAAAATAATTTCAAAGACATGTTTTAGAATCGGTGGTACTTTTTAAACATAGTGTGCTTTAATTACCTTCAAAGTAATCTCCTCTTGCCAAAACACATCGTCGAAGCCTTTTGATCCACTTTTCGAAACCCTGTTAATAGTCCGTTTTGGGCATTTCCCGGATACACTAATAAATGGCCGATCATACACCGGTACTTGACACATATCACCCGCCATGACAAGTATTTGTTTTGAGCGTAGAAAAGAGAAAGAAATCGCAGGGGACAATATTCGTTAAATAGGGAGGTTGTAGCAAAACTTTTACCTTTTCAAAACTCAGAAACTTGTCCACAACAGCAGTTTTGTGTGCGGGATCATTGCCATGAAGTACATGGACATACGTTAAACAAGGTGATGGACGTCGTATTTCGAAGTATTTCTTCAATTCTTTAAGGGCAGATTTTTTGTAGAAATTACCTGAAACATCCATTCTATTTGGAACAAATTCTGTTATCAACCTTTCGTTTGAGTTGAAAAATGTGTATCCTCGTCAATGTTAGGGGACACATTAAACAGATGTTTAGCCATTGTTACCCTCATGCATGCTTAGTTTTGCTTGCTAGGGTTTCCATATAGCATTAATTTTCCTAACTTTTAATATTGTCATTAGAATCCCATGAACGCATGCTAACGTCATGCTAGCTATAAGCCTAACCGTATATCTCACATATTTTGTATTAACCTTTCAACCTTTTTCCACGTTAGAAATTGTTGTTGACGTCGGTAGCCGCCTCGAACGACCGCCATCTTGAATCAGAAAAACAAGTCATTTAAAAATATCGCCCAAACTTCTGGATGGATGCATTTTGCCTTAAAACCCAGCTTGGACCAGCAATTATATAGGCCCGACTATGTAAAATGTTGTCATCTCGTTTCCCTGTCATTTCTATACCGTTTGCAATGAAACCGTTTTATATTTATTGACATTGTTTAAATGTATTTATGAGTCAGTGTTCACCACTACCTACCAATTCATATGTGTTATATACACTAAATCAACGGAATAAACGAAACGCACGTTCTAGTGAAATTATTTTCCGATCACCCCTCGTATACTGTACATTTCGAAATTGAAACTACTAATTTACCTGTATCTCGTTTATATTAATGAATATCTCATTCATATTCATGAGTTAGTACGTAATTTAAATACAGCGCATATAGCTTTAAGTTTGACTGTTCATATGTAGTTGGTTACCTATTACTTAAATCGCCAGTTTATAAATAACGTACACAAATACTGATATAAATATAAAGCTGAAATCATATGAATGGCATATTGACGGGTACACTTGCATGTGTATATCGTTAACGTAGATATAAATGTAGTATTTGTGTTACTAAATTCCCTTGTTAAATTTGGATACATTTTGTTTGAAGGTAAAATTAATTTTGTAGTGAGTTATTTTTTATTCGCTAATGTTTATAGGACCCTATATATCATTGTGTGTATGTGTTACACGCCGGACTCGATAATTTGGCGTTAATGGTAAATTCGAAAGTAGACTAATAGTGTGGGCAGGTAAATTATCGGAAATATTTATTGACTTGGGTTGTTGAAATATTTAAATAACACGATTGCAATACCAAATGCATCTACGAATATACTATCGATCATGGAATTTTTAATGCAGGTTCGAATCAGATGATGGACAAACCATTTTATTGTTTGTAAAATGTTTTTGTTTTCTTTTTATAGGGTTTAGTTTCATATACATTTTTATATTAATAGCGAAATACAGATGTACAAACATACAAAAATAAACGCCAGTCGTGGTACACACATTTTAGAACAATTCATGCACATATACAGCATACAACGTCTAATAATACATTCAGTTATAACCACGTTCCACTGAAAATGGCAGTATTCGTGCATGCAAGAGATACAAATGAAACAGTGGCCCCGTTTCAGATTCGAACGTCTGATAATTTACATTTTAGCCCAACACCTGTTTTACCTGTCAGTGTTTATAAGACTGTATTGGATTAAACCAAACTACCGTATATTTATCGAGTCCATATTATAGGTATACAACTTCCCTATGATATAAGGGTATGCGTAATGGAAAATGCGGTTTTATATAGACGTATGCTGTCCGCTGTTTTCATTAAATGAGTATTTATTTCCCCTTGAACCCCGCTTTCCATTTAAATTACGCTTTTTATACCAAGGTATTGATGTCGGCATAATTAATAGCAGGCATGGTGTGATACAATGCCACTGATGATGTTATGTCACAGATCTATTCTTGATTGTTTGTGTGTGCTAGTTGTGTTGTTTACACTTTTTATTTTTTGTTTTGGTATAATGGTGTCTTCTTCTTATTTAGAAAATGCAGATATGGCCGATGGAGGTTTTTCGGATTCCATGGGTCAGCTGGATGGCTCAGTTCTAGAACAGGATTTTATTTCCCTGCGCAACCCCGATACTACACGAAGCAGACACACTAACGTCTCCCATCAGGTTAGAAGAACTGGATTGTTTCTTTACGTCTGACTGTTCTCTTTAATATTGTATAATATTGTATAACTGAATAATAAGAAAGGAATGTGTATACATTCCTTTCTTATTATTCAACTTAACTATCAACTCTAGCAAATTAAACAGTATACAAACTTGTGAACCACTAATTGTAATTATTCATATGTTAACCAAAACATCCACTAATTCATATATTAACTAATACATTTACTTATTTATATGAATTTACAGATAGCTCCAAGGCCTGAACTCAACTTGACGCAAATAATCACCCAGACGTCTCGTGTTCGAAGTAAATCCGACTCATCTGGCAGTCATACACCGACAGCAGAGGATAGTCCCCTTGGTTCACCAAATACAAAGTACGAAGAGTTAGTGTCAAGCCTCGAAAGCAAAGGGCATTGCCGAAGTGATAGAAGATACATGCGTGACCAATTTGATATAACAACATATGAAGGAAGGCTCGCAACGTATGTAAGATGGCAACACCCATACTTAGCCAAGGAGGTTCTGGCATGGGCTGGATTCTACTACACAGGTGTGTGATGTACAAACTATGAAAAATGAATAGCATAATATATATTTAAAAGGAATTAATAAACTCTCTAAAGTAAAAATATATCGCGCATTAACATATACTTTATTGTGTCACACTTGTGAAAATACTTCTTTTCTTTGCAGATTATTTAATTTTGGGTTTTCGTGATATAATTATGTACAATGAAACATGCAATTTCTTAATACACTGAATGTGAAAATCACAACTACTTTTGGAATATAATTAAAGCTAGTATATATCGAACTTGATTAATTTGCTTGACGTTTATCTTCCCTTGCATTGTGGACAAAGGTGGCAAGATGCTTTGTATTAGCAATACATATTATTTCAGAAGTGCAACCGAGGTCATATGTATTATGGGTCATATATACCGTCATTTTATTACATGCACTACTTTTAAAATTTAATAGTGTTATCTGTTTTATATAGGTGAATCTGACCGTGTGTGCTGTGCCAAATGTTTCGAAGAGATATTCAACTGGGAACCCGGTGATGATCCAAGACAAGAACATCAAACTCTATTTGGATATGGATGTTTCTAACTACTTTAACATTCGTATTAAATAGCCATATCGTTCAATAACAATACAATTTATATCAACATAATATTGCATTTCATGGGCGTATCATCAACTGAACTAAGACCGTCACCTTTTCAACGAGTATTAGGCTATTCGCAATGAATGGACAAGAATTGAAACAATTCCGCAGGTATTTAAAAAAGCTAAATTAACTACGTCACTTAATCATGTTAATAAAACTTAGCAGAAATGTGTTTACCAAATACATACAATATTTTCTTAAAACATAACTTAGGAAAAACACTTTAAACTTTATCAAATGTCGACGTGGAATTTATCTATTCTGCCAACATAAATAATAATGTTCATGTAGTTTTCAAAAAAAAATCATCATCACCCAGAGGCTTGCAGCTGACCATAATGAATCACCAGACACGCACAGTAACTGCTTTTTTCTGAGTATCATCTTTGATAAAATAAAGCATGTTACCTGGAATCCTGAAAGGGGAGGTTGGTGCATGGACGTTCGTCCCTCGGGTTTTCTGGTCGTACCCTATATTGTTTTTCTAAGGCTGCAACTGCTGTGTTTGTTCAGTATAATTATGGATACATCTTGAGGTGTTTAATATATTATACTTTTTTACAATAACGTATACCTGTATCGTTTCTTAAATTCTCTGGATGTGGACGTTGTTGTTAGAGATTTCCTTTCGACATATTTGAAGTGTTTATTTTTATTTACACTGTATCGTCAATCTGAGCGCTAAAGGCAGTATACTACCCAGGTTGTATACAATTTAAAAGGATTTAGGCAAACCAGTGGACCATATTGCCTACTGACAGTTACAGTTGGTAGCCCTTTCTTCAGCACCTTTTGTGTTGTGTATTGTTCTTTTCATTGTATAGTTGATTTGCTCTTTGTGGTACAGTGCCTATCTACGGTGACACTTCCTTTCGGTTCTATGATTTCTATAGGACCGTTTTTCTCATTTTTTGATTGATGTATTTAATGATGTTTCAGATATATGTTTGCACATGTATTTCATTGTAGAGCACGGACTTGTGAAAAAATGTTGAATAATAGGACAGTTTAACAGGAAACGTTTCATTTTAATTTAGGGTTTACTAAACCACCTGAGCAAATGTCTAAACTGCAAACGTTTGATATACGCTTGTTGCCAAATGATAGAAATTGATTTGTTGTAGATTCAAATTAAAATTGTTTTAAATTGTATCTACTGTCTATGTTGTTTTAATATTTCGACAATTTTTGCTATTAACTTAATGGTAAATCATCTTCTAATTTGACTTAAGAAACTAATTGTTTTATTTAAAGTTAAGATTTGAATTTATGCAATTGCTTTGGTGGTATTGTTTTGGTGAAACACCTTTTCTTTAGAAAAACTTGAATTTATTTTTTTAAGTAGGCTAAGCTTAGTATGTTTTTAAATATGTTTTGCCTGACATCTACAATTTAATATTCTGCTCATCGAAAGTACATTCATTCAATTACACATGTCAGTTTTTTCTTTTTAAGAATTTCTTAAAGTTTATCTAGATAACATTAATTACAAACGCTTCACAATATTTTACAGATCCCGAACAAAAGTGCAAAATATAAATAGGTGCATTCAAAGGTAACTGTATTAAATCAAAGTATTCATGAAAATGCGAATCATGAATACTTGCTATCCCGATTGTTAGATTGTTTGCATGGAATGTAGATCGCACAATATATGTCCTTATTTGATTTAATTATGGATTGTTGCTATAAATATCATGAATTATATCTGTATTGAATGCTATGGTTATGTAATAAAATAAATTCTGATGACATGTTTTAGTTTTATTTGATGGCATCAAATAGAACAAGGTAAAATATACTTTCAGCGGCACAAAATGAATAGATTAGTTCTGTCATATAATCTCCGACTTTAACAGTAACCTTAAATGATACTAATAGTAAGAATCATCCATACCATTTTAGAGCTTTATAATGGAAAACATAAGTTGTAAATGGAGTAAGATCCAATTCAGTCCAGCAAATTAAAATAAGTCACACGGCATTTATATTTTGAATGGACTGTATCCCATAACAAAAAGGAAGGTGAAAACATATGTTTGTCTCAAATACGTACCGATTGTTTGTAAATACAGACCCAATAACCGTGTCATTTGTTACGTTGTGTGTATTCTTGGGCAAGACACTTTACCTTATCCCCGTCCGTCGGATGCGATACGAACAGGCCGTCCAGTGAATCGGAGTCTATCCCCAAAGCAAGTCAAATAGCCATAGGAATCGATTCGAATTGTAAAAGTAGAGCAGGTTATCGGATTACTATTAATCATTCCCCATGGGCGGCTACGAATAACCTATAATGCATTGATGAGCTATTTACCAACAGAAATTCAATTCATCGCAATTGCGTAGCTTCTATTTTAATTAAAACCTTTATGATTTGTTCTCTTGTTGCTCTGGCTTCAGCTAAGTCATTGAGTACTTGCATTGTGGTTTTCTATGCTTTTTTATTTTCATATATATATCATTTAAAATGTCCGAATTTATTCGTATGACAATAGGGTCATAGTGAAGTTTGGTGCACATTAACACCTGGTTTAAACCCCAAGTGACAACTGAGGTAGTCCTATTATCAACCTGTGTTTGTGATGATACATGTCTTGCTTCTATTTAACAATTATTTTTTTCTTTTGATGCGTGTTATTTTTGGTGTGTTTGAATGTGTTCTGCATAAGGTAGATTTCCTGATCGACTTTTAAACCTACTTCATATTCGATGTTATCTGGTTTATATTGAATCTTTGACACGACTGGAATCCCACACAACTATATAATTTCATCCTTAAATCTCTTCCAGTTTATGAGGATTTGCAGACATCGTTTGATATGTGTATGTTTCTGTTTTCCTTTTTGCTATCATTGTAATGGGACCCTATCAGATGTCAGATGATGGTTATCATATATACATTTTTATGTTTCGATCATGATGGTCATACATATTGCGCTGATATTATCCCCCTCCTTACCCCACGCGTTTACAAAGTGTAGCGGGGGCTATTTAGGAATCAAGTTGTCCTTAACGTCCCATCGCGTCGCGTGCCGTCCCGTAATGCAGATTGTTGTCCCGCAGCGTCGCGTCCCGTCGCATCTCTTCGCGTACCGTTGCGTCGAATAACACATTTGTATTACTTGCATTCCTTAAACAGTTTTTTCCCCTATCAAAGGATGTCCTTATGACCCTCTACATAACCCATTGATGAGCATCATCTTCAGTGATAGGTCTAGTTATGTAGGTGGTAATGTAGGTGGTAATGACATAAACCAAATTAATTGCTATTGTTCTTACACGTTTTCCTCCAATGTCACAGATCTACCTTCATCAAAATTTGACGTTGTCAATCAGACGCATTGTTGGCACATGTGTGTTTTTATGTTTATACTGTCTATCTAAAAATAAAACCTCTGCAGAGAAAAACATTAAGAAAATGTATGACAATGGAGATATTAGTATCTTAAGTTAACTAGAACTGGCCCGGCGAGACGGAAAGGGTGCAGAGGAATCCGGGAGCCGTGCCCTACTCTTACTCTTACTATAACTTATTTGTCTATACTTGTAGAACTTAACATTTAAGTTAAACAAACTGTGAGTAATACATCACGTCAATATTTCCTTTAAAACATGTTTTCAAACATTAAGTTCTTACATTACTTCCTTGACAAGTGTAATTATCATTGAAATAAATTAACCGCAAACTTATTTATCCATATGTCTTGATATATTTGTTATGTTCCAGGCCATTTCAATGGTTTCAGGTATTCGAACACATTCATTTGACTTCTTAAAGATGAACATGCGCATATAATGTATTCACTGCACACATTTTCAAGAGGATGTATAAATTCACACACTGGCATCATATGCCTGAACAGGAGAAGCTGCGAAATAAAACAAACATGCACTCTAAAATGGAGTCTAGCCAATATACCGAATGCAACAAATGTGACAACTATCATACTGGAGCAAACGATGCAATCAACAGTGTTTTGATACAACGATAGCGGGAGATGTACAGTACTGGTTTTACCCAGGAATAGTGGGTGCTCTGCTTCCACCACAAAAAATCGACTGTCATTTATAACATTGCATGTGTTGAAAATGACGTAAAATACCATACAAACAAACAAATTGGTACACCTACTTTTTCAAACAAGATCGTTTTAATGATTTTTAATATAAAACTGGGTAGGCCGCTCATGCATTACGGTTAGCCATACCTAGCATGTTTAGTGACCTTGAGGTTTATATTGAACTCAATTAACTTATCGCGTGTAGTGTATTTATTAAGTACATAT
Source organism: Cyrtodaria siliqua (assembly GCA_037043455.1). Taxonomy (NCBI): domain Eukaryota; kingdom Metazoa; phylum Mollusca; class Bivalvia; order Adapedonta; family Hiatellidae; genus Cyrtodaria; species Cyrtodaria siliqua. The sequence continues at coordinate 81,272 of JAWPHD010005818.1, read as the reverse complement.
ATCTGTTAACAGGCTAAATGTCTTATAAATATGCAGCAATATGCATGGATTATTATTAAATATCCGAGGGGCCATACATTTATGAACATTTAATGTATTTTTACTTTTAAATAATATTTAATTCTTTTTAAACCCGGAAGTCATTTTAACTCTAACTTGTGCATTGTGACCCTGGTGTGTTTACACAACCAGTCCCATAGACCAGCATACTGAGGAAAGGCGAAACTTTACAGGTACGACTTTTCAGTATTTATTATACAATTGACAATGTCTTGCTTTATTCCAGTGATATACGATTACTAACACCATATTACAACTAACTGCAGACACATCTTAACTCACTTAACTTAAAAGCAAAGGTAAACCGTTCGCCTAAACGGTTCGCCGAGGTAGGTCATAAACATGTCGTCCTTTAAATCAGTAATGTAGATATATGGATTGTTTACGTTATTGTAGACATCAAAATAGTTCCTAAATAGTGTTTATATTTTAAAATAAACGATACGGCTTAAAAACGAAAATACATGCACAAGCAGACACTATTACATGCTTGTATTAAAAGGTCTTGGGTTATTGTAGGAATTTTTCGAAATGGTTTGCAGAACTTCAATAGTTATACAAATATCACGTTTTGTAAAAGTGTAACTAAATAATTAATTGAATGGGGTGTTTTATTTTGATTGCCGACAACTTGTCGATAATTTATCATGCAGATAATGCACTTTTCTGCCTCATTAAAGGGTGATCTAATACATTTTACTTTATTAGACACTGACAAATAAAGAAAAACAATGCGGAATCCCTCGGCGTTTATTGTACGTAACGTTATCTGACGACATGCACGTAACGTTATCTGACGTCATAAAACAAACAAAAAACCATACAACATGGCGGCGTCCTCGATAATCGTAACATTGTGAGAAATAGGTAATAATAGTATTTCATATAATATAAAAATAGAATATTTTGTCAGTGCCTATTACTATCAAGCAGAGGCTCGCCATTCTTCGTTTTCTAAGCCTCGCCTAATAAACTTGATAGTAAAAGGCACTGGCATAATAATCTCTATATATACAGCTATATGAGGTAGATGTGCAAAGGTACAACATTTTAGATGCATTTCAAAAATAAATTGTAGGGCAATAGACAATTATTCTTTATAGCGTTGAAAAATAAAAGGTTTTTCATTTTATTTTTCAGCTACAAATTGTAATTTTAAGGATTTATGATATTCGTCATAAAAACATTAAATGTGCATTATTAATCTTAATACAGACTGTGAGGAACGATAGACACTTAACACACAAAACACAAAATCTCCATTACCAATTAACATGTCGCCAGTTGTCAATCATTTATCCATTTCAACTAATCAAACCAAAACGATACCTCCGATAAACAACAGCACGTGTCACTGTATAATAAGGCACGTGCAACAATATTATGATATAACCTATTGTCAATATACGCTGACATCAACAATAGGGCGGATATATCAAAGTACTGGCTACATGTCAATTGTAATACATGCTTTTGAAGTTTGGTCAGTATTAGCTAAATGTCTGTACATCATGTTTTTGTAGAAAAAAGGTAAACTTTAACATGTTTAAAAGGTGTTCCAAATCATTTTAAAAGTTTATATCGGTCAAAACATAGTGTTGTTCTGGTATCAAATTTGAATTCACCATACCTTTTTAGTGGGATATCGTTTAAAATGATTTTGATCATCTTTCCTGTTCTGATCCTTTTGCTTCTCGTGTACAAAGTGTGTGTGTTTTTGTAAATTTTTGAAATAAAATATGTTTTATCTAAATGCTTAACAAACTCAAAGAAATAGCACACATAATTTCCATATTAATAAAGGGCCAGTGTTAAGGCCCCTTAGAAATAAATACTGAAAAGGGGATCCCATGGAAGCAACAAACACAAACAAAAGATAAAAGTAGCAGACCCGGTTTTATTGATTAAGTTCGTGAGAGGAAATGTAAAGTGCAACACCTCTCACGTCACCTAGTACAGGCTTAAGCGATATTATACTTTAAAGACACAAATACTGGGCCTGATGATCCCAACGGATCAGTAAGTAATAACAATACTGATTTGTAGTCGGGGCAACTTTTTACAGCTGCCACACAGTACTAAACAAACGCTATTGTGAATGTCAATAAATGCTGAAAAGGGGATCCCTTGGAAGCAACAAACACAAAATAAATAAATAAAAGTAGTATATCAATATATTGGTTAATTCTAAGACGGACTACTAGACCTCAAAGAAAAGTCTGTGTATCATCTTTAACACTCGATATGATACAGGTCAACGTTTGAACATGTCTTAGAGACTTATGCCATGCCAGGTATTGAAATAAAGGACTCATCATTATCAACTTATGTAGTTCATCAGAAATGTTGTATTGATGAAATGTAAATACGTGTACCATTTTATTATTTTTGGAACACTTGTCAATAATTATACATTGCATATAGTGATTCCTTTGAGCCTATATAGTACACAAATAACATATTATTCAATCGTTACCATGGTCGTTTTGACTCTGTATTAACTCTCGATGTACGTTGCGATATTTGTATTAGACCATCGCCACATTGTATACAGTCACCCTTGAGGATGATATTATACATAATATAAGTATAATTATACATTTTGCATGCAGCAATGATGCATAGAGACTTACTTACTTTCTGACATGTATTAAGGTTTTAAGTGACCATGTGCTTTTATAATAATTGCAATTGTGTAACCATTTGGTCAGTTTAGATGGTTGACTCTTAATCGGATGTCCGAAGTTGAGATAAATTTTCTTTCAATATTGATTTGACAATTCCATATGCGCAACGATGTATCACAACTTCGTGCTGGCATAACGTGACAAAAGTCTCAAATTTCGTGTGTTGCAAGACAAACATGTGCTAATACTAAAATTCCCAACGTATAACGTTATGCCTTCCTTTTGTTTTCAATTTTTAAATACTCGTAATGGCTACTTATAAATGTCAATGTTCTTGTTCTAGGCACGGAAGTGTATTAGCTTTGACAATAACCCGACACTCTATCACATCCCCATAAAAAAGCTAGGCAGCTAGACATTGCACGTTTCCAAAATGCGCTGGCATATCTTGATAACTGTCTAAAATCTATATTAAACTGACACAAATATGTACTTATACTGATACTTCTAGTAAATTTAATGGCACATGTTGATCATCACCGTTATTATTATACCCAACGCGTTTGCCTTTCTTTTAATTTTAATTTTAGATACGCGTAATTAATGGCTATTTAAATTACGATATCATTTATTCTAGGAAAGGAAGTGTTCTAGCTTTGTCATCAACACGACATTTTATAAAACAAAACTATCTTGGATAGCACGAAGATACAATGTTCATACAAACTCGCCCTGGCATACATTGTTTAAAGCCTATGTTAACACCAACATGTACACATACTGAAACTTCTGGTACATTTTAATGGCGAATAATAACCAACACCATACTTATTAGTTTGTCCAACGTTTTACGTTTTATTTTTATATATTCGTAATGGCTATTTTGAAAATTATATGAAGCTAATATGGGCAAACTTGGGCTGGAATAGCGTGACAAAAAAAGGCGAAGGAGAGTGTTCATATTTAACGTAGAGGTTGATTTTGGACTTGTAGATGACAACAAAGTTTTAGATTCCCCAGGGTTTGACACATGGGGCCATAGGAAAATGTCGAACATTCAAATTCAACAAAATGAACACTAATCTTGGGCTTTTCAATATTTTAAAACAAATTACTTACATGTTATAAGTAACGGCATATCCATAGAATAATGAACAGGTTTTGCAGTTTGATGTAAAGAACGGGGAGGAGATTTATGTTCATATGGGATCAGCATGCATCATGCTTTGTTCCTAGTAGACTAAACTCCTCTTAAAGTTGTCAAAGGAGGATGTTCATATATAGCACAGTGGGTGCCTATGATGTGTGCATGACAACGACTGTTTCAAAACCAGGGTTTGACCCATGGGACCAGAGGTCAAGGTCCAAAGGTCCAAAGGTCAAAATCACAAAATCACAAAATACACTTGTATTCGGCATCATAATACAACATCATTGAGCTAGGTTATATAACGCTTGCCTTATTTTAACAAAACTAGGGCCCATTTTATACAATGGTTAATGGTTTGTATTTAAGCTTGTTTCTAGGAAACTACGTCACATAATTGGTTGAACTTTCACACATGCCTTATTAGACAACATCTCACATGTATCCATTTACATGTGAGGAACTCATAGAGACAAGTGCCATTATCGGGTAGTATAGAAGTATTATGCCCATCAACTTAGTTCTCAATAAATAGACAAGGCCTCGAAAGTCGAGCGTCTGCACCGATGGCCGGTGCTTCTCGTTATTGGTTACTCGTATCCAAAACTCCCCCTACTTCAGTTGAAGGATCGTGTTTATATTTAGCAGAGTGGTTACATATGATGTGTAGATAAAAACAAACTCTTCAAATCCGGGACAGGAGTACAAGGTCAAATTATCAATTCCATAAAAATGAACATGACAGCTACATTTTTCAAAATTGTTAGTAACATTTTCCTTGTATTCCTATTGTTTACATGCAACGTGACCTTATTTTAAGGCAGTTAAAGGAGAGTGTTTATATTTGACATAGTGGTTGACTAGGATGTTTTCATTACAACGAAGTGCGGATAGACTTTGCTCTAGTTTATTTTTATTTTAGACACGCGTAATGGCTATTTATAAATAACGATTTTTCTCCCTTGTTTTCGTTTTGCAGACTTCATTTACTGCGATGGTCAATGGATAATTTTGACAGGATAATTGATTTAAATTATCTACGAGTTTAAACAATATGCACACACACCTGCAGCAGATATAACTAAAGAAGGTACGGTTATTATAATGAGATGAAAGTATTACGTCATACCCATAACATGTAGTCGCTGACACGGTTTATGGGTGGCATAATATATAGAGAATAATCGGCAGTTTCAGTGTGATACGAAAAATATGTCACGATAACACGTTAAAATTCGGTTAAAAAACAAGTTCGAATTTTTTTAACGAAATTACAACGTGTTCGAGTGACATACTTTTTGTATCACACAGAGACTGTTGACTATTCTATTTAGTATATGCCTATCAGTGAGTTTGTAAGGATATTTAATTGAAAATACCCTCCCCTAACCTCGCACACCCCTCCCCCACCTCCCAGCCAAGGTGCCCTCGCGTATGAATACATTTGACAGATTTTGAAATGGGTCGTTAACATTTGCTGGTTGAAAGCAATAGAACCATTAAATATGAAAATGGTTAAAAAGTAGTTCCGGCAAAGTGATATCGTTACAACAGTGACAATATAGAAAAATGACATCGTCACTGGTGTGACGATATCACTTGTGTCAGATACTAACAATATGTCACTGAGAAATCATTATAAATCACTGATAGGTATATAATAAACAATAATAAGTCGAGTATGTTTTATTTGTTTTTAAGGTGTTTTACGTCATTTTCAACACATGTAAGTAATTTACGTACCTGTAATCTCTGTAATGAAAATTTACTTGGCGATGAATTTTATTATCTTTTTTTATTGAAGATATAAACAAATATTTAGGAGAGTTTATTATAAGCACTCTAATACAGTTAAATTTGAATCACCCATGAACAGTGAAAACAAATCGATACTATTGAAGCTAGCAATATTTTGTAAAATTATATTATCTGTTTGTAAATAAGAATATGAATATAGTACTCATGCTCCATTCAGATTCATTATTTTATGGTTCTTCATTCCATTTTACTGTTCTAAATATTTGTTCACTATTTATTGACTTTGATAAATGTTTGTATGTCACATGCTCTTAATGAGCCTTGACTTATTTAGGAAACTTGAAACTTGAAACTTCCAATGACGTAACAATTTGTTATATATGATAACTTGTCTTTTCTAGATGGATAAATGGACTATTATATGCACCAATTTAGTTCATGTACAAAACAAAACAATTTTGAGGAAATTTGTACCGAACTTTTCGGATATAAACGGCACACGTTCTGCCATATAAGTAGTTTTTTCTGGTATTTGTTCACATCAACAGTGCAGAATTAGTGTAATACACTATATACTTGGTATTACTCATACCTTAGAAAATAAATATGTATTTGGTTAATTGAAGACAAATGGTCCTTAACATGCCTTGCTGTTACTATATTAGCTGCGATTCTATGTTAGCTGGTTTATTTATGACCCGTGAGAGTAAACTTCCATGACAAAGACACATCTTTTAGTGGGTCAATTCAAGGTTTGGCAAGATATGCACATGTCTTCCTCTCAGAAAAGAAGTTTGCCATGCTCTGGATTTGACACGAAACCTTCTACTTTACATTTAGGGTCTTTTATCTTCTGGGGTCTTTGAAAAACAAAATATATAGTTTGTGCCTTTATTGTTATGAAAATAACGTAACCCATTTGAACGCAAATCACTCTTTATCAGTATATTCATGCCGCACATATAAATTAACCTTGCAATGTAATCATTGGAACTGTGTTATGTCTAAAGGGTAACAATTTTACGCTGACTCAACACGCACAACGTATCGATGATGCAGTGGTTATTATCAGAGCGAAGACAGAATATGAGCTATTTATCTCTATGTTTTATCTATATTTAAAATTTACACAACGTGTTTACCCTTGTATAATTATCATATCAAATGAAAATCATATAATATTAATATGAGACTTATATGTGGCAAACTTGATACTGTAGTCAAATAACAAAAGCGCCTCATGTGACACTGTTGAAGTTATGTGATAAATATAATATCACATTCGTGACTTTTTAATACTGAATTTATTAAACTCGTTGGCACAGCCTCGCATCATATACTTTTGTCCAGCTCGTTTAGTGATTTCAGTATGAATCATGCACACATGTAAGATCCTCTCTTTCTCCCTTCTCTTTCGGGCGGTCGGTTGGTCTCTTCCCTTCTTCCTGTGTATCTCTCTTCCTTCTCTCGATCTCTTTCTTCTCTCGTTCTCTCTTTCGCTCCCTCTCTGTGTGTAAAATTAAGAAAAAATTTATTAATGCATAGGAGCATGTGCTATTAAGGTAGGTCTTCAATATGGAATATGTCAAAACAGATGTTTCAAAAGTTTTGCATCTTCATAGTTTATAGTGTGCTAGTAATTCGAGAATATGATGCCACAAAGTAAGATTTCATGTCTCAGTCTTTTGATTTCAATAAACATCCTAAACGCACCCATTCCGGTATCCAGGAATTACTATTGTTGTTTAATATGTTAACAAATCTGAACCACTTGGTTTGATGTACGATAGATCCTTGTTGTTTTTAAATCAGCATGAAGTTATTACGTCTACACTTAGGTTATTGAAATAACCGGTTACATATCAAACGCAGTGATCCCTCACTGATTTAAAAAAGCAGAAATGCTAATAAACGTTTTATTTATATCTCGTGTTAAAACGTTTATTAGCATTTCTGCTTTTTTAAATCAGTGAGGGATCACTGCGTTTGATATGTAACCGGTTATTTCAATAACCTAAGTGTAGACGTAATAACGGTGGATGCAGATATTACTGAGCTTGCTGGACTCTTTTTTATAACCCTCAAAAGCATCGTGTTGTTGATTTGTTCTTTTGAGTTTTAATACAAGTGATACATCAAAGAAGGCAAACTAAACTTAAAAAATGAATATATATAGCTTTTATAATTGCATACGCAGATGATACTTTAAATACAAAAACGAAATATTTTGGTTTCAGAGTACACTAGTAAATATGTTCCTTTTCCGTATATACTTATTTAAAAGCTACTGCGTTCAAGTATATACAGCCACGGTGTATAAGCTCAGCTATTTAGAATGTATAAAATAAGTATATAACTGGCATGTGATAGTTATTTAATTCATAATATTTATATCATATCTTTTCGTTTAAGTATGTTATTACTGTATCTTATTTTTCTATCAAGTAAATCCTCTATTTAGTATTTAAACTGTTGAACCATTGTTGATTTTGCTTTCTAACTGTGGAATTCAGAGAACAGATTATTGAGCGACGAGGCACTAATATCGCATAATGTATTTCGTTTGAGGATTTTGGGAAGATAGCTGATTATTAACAGTAACTGCAAACTATACCGTACCTTTCTAGTATTACTTTTCTTAAGTATGTCAAATATATTATGGTAATACAGGATATATGCACTTAACAAGAATAAATATAACTGACGGAAGTGAAGAACAGGAGTGTTTAACTCAGAGTAATTCAACACCATATAAATAGTAATGACATTGCTAATACTGCATCCGATGAAATACGAAACCATTTTAAAATAATGTTAAGTTGATTGAGATCATTCATGTGCTTTTAAATTTGCGATTTCTTAAAAAGAAGTGCACTCAAGCGAGATGTGAATCTGCTAAAAACAAAAACAACAACAACAAATAACTCAAACAGACAGTTTGTTTGCCTTGTTCATAATATTATATATTCAGAAAATATGCGTAAATGTTCAACGAGCCAAATATATAATTTTGATTTGACAATTTGAATGCGACAATGCACACCAATTATAAGACATTGATTGGTGCATCACACTTTGATTACTATTAGTTTGCCAGGAAACCTTTTGCATTTCATTTTGTGTACTAATATAATTGAAAACTAGATAAATGAAAAATGACTTTCTTTCTAACAGTTTTGCAAATGTGTATATATTCATCTCCGTGACACAGACTCATAGAGTATGATATTATGATATATTAAGGTTACAAATATCGGTTCTAAAGGTTATAGAATAGCTAGAAACAATTTTGTATCTAAACTTAGACTATTATTTTTTTAACTATGCATGCCAGGAACAATAGCTGAAGGCACACACTCTTGCATTCGGTCACAAGCCTATAGATACGAAAATATTCATCTCCGTGGTACTTGCTTCAATGCTGATACGATGATTTTGAGCAATTTAAAGATTACACGCGTGTATAGCTTTGATGACTTAATGACTCATTACTAACTATAATTTGTTTAATTTTAGTTTATGAATCAGGACTACTCAGGAACTATGTATGAAGAGAAATTAAACATGCGGGCTCGTTATTAAGTTATACGTGTTTTAATTTCAGTTTTGAATCAAGAAAAATCAAGAAACAATGGATGAAGGCGAAGAAAACCTACGATCTGACATCTCTACTGATGAAGCACATTTCCTATCCGTGGCACATACCCCGGTTCATTTAAGACATTCAGATCAAATTCAAGTATGCAGTAATGATATACGTTCGTTGCCTATACAAGAAGCGAGCCCACAAGATAATTCCTTAGAAGTCGAAACTGGTAGAGGCAGTTGCCAAGTGTTTTACCCTCCAAGCATATATACAAGTACCAGTAGGCCTGTACCAGTCTTTGGTCAGATACAACCAGTCTATCCAACTGACACATCCGCTGTTTACCAAACATCCAGAACGAGAAATCCATCGGACTCATCAGATTCACACTCACCACGCGAGGCAAATACGCCGTGTGGATCACCAGGAAACATACATAACGACGAATTAGTTACATCTGCTAAATTCTCCGACAAACCGACCGATATACAGCGACCGGAAAGATACAGCAATAACGGCGACATTTCTCATATTATATCTGTACCACGAGCTTATCCATGTATGCAACCAATTCAACTAGTACGCAAGAGAACACACGTGCGTGGCGAAACTGCATTATTTGACAATGTTCTAGACGTTCCAAATTGCCCAGGATATGAAAATATCGACAGTGCCTTCATCGACCAAGAATCCCCGAGAACATCATCATCCCGAAGACTGCATAGACATAATTTATACCCACCACAACGTCTAAAATATCCGGAATACAAAGATGAAACCAAACGGCTAAGGAGTTTTCGAAAATGGCCCGACAAACTACCGTCGCCACGGAGCCTTGCTGCGGCTAATCTATTTTACAGAGGTATAACAGTTAATTTCTTGCAAACCGGATAAGGCTATTCACGTTTTACATGGGGGATGGAAAGTCCTATCTTTATGGGTAAAGATAAAAGTCGTCACAGACATCCGGTATGCAGGAAAACATGTAAAACGGTAGTAACTGGCGGCATCAACGCACAGCATGTCGCTGATATGCAAGAAAAAGAATATATCATGGGTATTCGGATCAGATAGGGAATTCAAACCTTCGATATAAGTGTTTTAATCGGAACCTCGGCAGAGCCTCGGTTCCGATAAAAACGCTTGTACCTCGGGTTGGAATTCCATATCTTCACCGGATACCCATGAACGATTCTTATAATCTTTTTTAACAGTTCTCGTTAAAAATCAATTGAACTTTACCTCATTAAATGAAAGACAATCTCATTAATGAGTCACAACAATGTTTAATCAATTAAAATGATATTTTAATGTAAAACGGATGAAACACTCGTTAGTGGATTGTATCTGCGTGGACTATAGTTTCGTCTGTACATTGGTAGGCTTGTTTAATTCAATATTCAGACTTGCAGCGTTATGATCGTCTCAGTCTAAATCTACCGATAGTTATATACTGTGTTGTATATTATTCATGTTTATTATTCATGTTCATATGTGTAAATTGTAGTAATACATTTGAATTTCTTTTAGGATTAGTTCACCATGCTGATGGAACCGTTGACGACGATATGGTATATTGTTATAAATGTGGCAGGACCCTTTGCAAATTTAATCCGACAGATGACCCCGAAGAAGAGCACAATAAATGGTTTCCAGAATGCTTCCAGGTAAATTGAAATCAATCAAAACCTCACACCGTGGTTATTATACACACCAATTATTACAAGCTGTTCTGTCTTTTGTGTATCTCTAATATATTTTGGTCATAACTAACTCGTACATTGACAAATACACGCTTGTATAATGCATTATTTAGAATTTGCAAAATATAAATATATTCATGCTATTGTTTTATTTTTCAGACAAATTGGGAAAACTGAGTCATGATTAAGCAGTTACAGATTTTTACAATTGTGGATGCTAGATATATGAAACGAGATATGGTTTCGTTTTGCATACATTGGTTTGAGTGCCTGTTCACCACATATCTGCTTCTGCTGATCAAGGTTTTATTTTATACACGTTGAGGATAACTTATAATGATTGGATGACTGGTTTTGACTATACATTATCACATTGTCAGTGGGTGTTATCTAGAATGAGCGAGTATACCATGCGCATACAAGGAATGCAAAGCTTAGCTACATATAAAATGCAGCATCCGTGATGTGGTGAATATAGCAGAAACGTTCATGCCCAAACATGTCTACGAAAACTGTTCGTTTTAGTATTTTCATACCTATGTGTTACGAAAGGAATCAGCTAAATATGTCAATAGTGGAAATTTGTATTCAAATGACATGCCGAACGTAAGATGTTTGAAAAATATATATTATTATTAATTAATCATGTTTGTGTGTAATCCGAGTAAATGGAGTATATCATATATTGTTCCAATCAGTCTGCCAACGTGGCTAGAACGTTATATTTCCAGCAATAACTATTAATTGGATCGGTAACAATGGCTTCTGTTATGGTATTTAGCACCATAAGTAATGTATGTTGAACTATAAATAACTATTTTATTCTGGATAATCAAAATAGTTTGAATAATAAAATCAATGAATGTTTGAGAGAGGAGTTAGAAGTAAGAGTTAAAGTGCCACGTGATATGTAAGCTTCTTTATTGGTTCAGATAGAAAGTTTGCAATATGTTTGTTTTTAGGCCTGTGATGGTGGCAATGTTTAAGTATTATTTACATGTAGATGCTGACACATAAGACATAGTTTATATTTATTTATAGGTTCCAATCTTTTTTGTTTAACTTATGACATTTATATATAGATGAATATACAGTTAAAGGTACCTATATACTAAATGATATTATTTAACGGTCTATTTCAATTGAAGCCTATTTTATTTCAGGTGGGGGATCAATTCATTTAATGCTTGGTTGTAAATCACTGATAGAAATACAATTGCTTTTACTTGAATGGCGAACGATGAGTCTAATATAATAACGGTTTTGTATGTAGTAACTATATTAAACATAAAAGCAGAATTGTGATTTTTGTGTTTTTGTTTCGTTTTTGTTCAAATATAATAAATAACTATCAAAGCAGTGTGTAGCAAGCATATTTCACTACCACTCATGAACAGTCTCACAAACCGAGAATATTTTATGCAATATTTCGTATGTGTCGTGCTCGGCCGTTTCCAACGGTCCATTATCATACTCTTGTTTTATAATTAGTATAAATAAAATGTTTACTTGCATTGTTTCTTCATAAGGTAGTATATCCTACAATATAGCAAAGCTAGGAGCTACAACGTAGATATCATACAATATAGCAATGCTAGTAGCTACAACGTAGATATCATACAATATAGCAATGCGAGTAGCTACAACGTAGATATTATACAATATAGCAATGCTATGCAAATACAACGTTGATATCATACAATATAGCAATGCTAGTAGCTACAACGCAGATATCATACAATATAGCAATGCTATTCAAATTAAGTCAACAATAAACTGCTTTCCTGTACGTAATGTATCTACTTTAAGCTTTTCATTTCGGTCATAACTACAGGAATCATAAATTTTCAAATAGCATTTTATTTTATTCAAACTATCTAAACCGCTTGTTTTTCAGAGTTAATATCTTTTTCATACGTGGCCGATAACAAGAACACGCAAAATGAACATCCTTTAATTAGATCGCGTGTTCGTACACCATTAATATGTAAAACAGATATACTTGCTAGCTTAAATCTGTATTAGTTAAAAGAATACAGCAATGTTTAGATTTGAGTAAGTTTTCGATAAAGATACAAATCAAATTCTTTGTGCATGACCGCTGATTCACAAATGGGTTTAGTCACGATTTCTCGGTAGGGTGTTATCACACCGACAACGAACGATTTCACTTGATTAGAGAATTTAAAAATAGTCCAATATGGAGTAATATTTAAAGAAATTATTAAATATACCGTCATTTTGAACTTTTAATTCAATCATTCAATTGGAGATATCAAGTAGATATTTGTAATCACCCCGAAAATGGTGAATTTTACTAAAGTGTTGTTCCTAGGGATTATTATTAGACAGACAGTTTGAACAATGAACGTTTCATGTCGGGTTTAATTGACTAAGGTACAACTGCCTTATCAGCCTTCGTATGAATGAAGTATGAATGAAGTAAATTTGGATACTTATACATTCGTTTGTTGCACTTTACATATGTACCTTTTCGGTGAAATGTAGTCGCTGATACCGCTGACACATTGTTTATCTTAAAATGATATCCAACTCGATGCAACACGTTTTATCATTTCTTTTCCTAGAGTTAAATTATTTTTATTCAAATAATCAATATAGTAAAGTTTGTCTTGCTATAAATGTTTATTCGTATGATTTGCTGCTTCAGCTATTTTGTAGTCACACTTTCTATTCACTTAAATAAGGGGGATAGTAATAATAGTTATAGTAATAAATACTGAAAAGGTGATCCCTTGGAAGCAACAAACACAATCAAGAGAGAAAGTATCAGACTCGGTTTAATTGAGTCTGTTTATGAGAGGTAATTATAAGATGCATCACCTCTCACGCCTCCTAGCACCGGCTTAAACGATATTCTACTTTAAAGCAACACAGAATGGGTTTGATGATCCCAAATGAGGAGTAAATAATAACCCTACTGACTTGCAGGCGGGGTGATTGTTTGCGGCCGCCACATATCACTAAACACACGCTAGTGTGAATGTCAATACATACTGAAAAAGGGATTCCTTGGAAGCAACAAACACAAACAAGAGAGAAAAGTAGCAGACTCGGTTTTATTGAGTCTGTTCATGAAGGGTAGTTGTAAGATACAACACCATTTACGCCTCCTAGCACCGGTTTAAGCGATATATAAGAATAAATGAGTATGCTTTAAGATGCAAATGAATATACTTTATTAAAAAGAGAAAAGGTTTCTATTAAATGTGTATACACTTAGAAATGAAATTAAAATTGAATAAAATGCCATTCTTTTTTAAAGAATATTGATGTAAGTTGTGACTCATAAGCCATACCAGATGGCTGGGTGTTTAATTTCATTCACATTTTGATTATGTGTTATTATTCATGTTAACAACATGTGTACTTTTTTATGAAATAGCATGTGTCACACTAATAAAGAGTTACTACTACTACTACAACAACTTGTAAAACTAGTTTTAAATTGCTATCCATAGGCTTGGCATACCAGACGGTATGCTCGAAACAATCCCGATTTGAAACCATGCACACACATATTGGCTAACATCAATTCTAGACCTGCTCTAGAATATGGATCGTTAGTTCCAGCTGGCTCACAAACTGTAAATATATAAAGAAACGCAAGCAACAAGGACACAGAAGGTGTGTGTATGTGTGTGTGAATGTCTTTATTTGCATATTGAGAATTAGCGTACCGTAAACCAATGAATCTACATGAAAATAATTAAAAACAAAAGCGATCTCCCTTGAGAATGTTCTAAATATAGCTGACGAGTTATCTCCGTAAATCTTAAACAATAGTGACATCCAATAGTTATTAAAAATAAATTCATATTATGCGATTAAAACGTATAATGCTATCTAGATATAAAAAAATGTTGTTTAAGAATTCTGAGCTTTAGTTGAATACATTCCACATGGCATTGTGTCACTACTTGTTTGAAATGCAGCATTCAAGGACTACAGTAAATCAAAAACAAAGCAAACAACAATTGCAAGGATAAATAAGAGGCAATGTCCACGCTTGTGTAATCACAAGCATAAATGTCTTGACCATATTAGAGCTATCGCCTTGAAACAGTCATTGGTAAAACGGCTGCTGGGGGCTTAATCCAGGTTATATGGTGCACCAAATTTTGCTATTGCAATATTGCCATCCCAACCATATATGTATTTCTATTTCTTGCTAATTCCCATAAATCCTAATGAGTGCAATATACCATTTGTGTTAAGACGTCATAATATATATATTTGCTTAGTCAAATGATGAAATAGAATGTGTATACATCACTTAGCTATTATACTACTGCAAGCGCTTCGTTCTTGTCAAACAACGTCAACACGAGTAGTCTTAGTACATTCAGAAAAAAACCACACACCGCGTATCATATACATGTAAGGCCAATACAGATAGATAGCAAGTCCACTTTGTTTTACTCAAAGACATGCACAAAGTGATTTGACATTCCTTGTCTTTACTGGCATTGGGAACTTGTGTTATATAGAGACAAGTGTACGCCTGTGATCCGATTAAATGTAGGTATAATGGTCGTACAGGAAATGTAGCTTACACAAAAATACACGAAAAACAAACAAAATGAACTCAACAGATTATGCTTGCAGATCTAAGTACCGTTAATAAGAAACAAGGCATGTGACATCACAAACGCAAACGGGTTTACACTAGGGCTACTGCCTTGGAACAATCAGTTGTGGGCGCGAGGGTGTGTGCTTTAACCATGTTCTAGGGTGCAGTACAGTTCACTCTTACCCATTGTCATCCTAAAAAATGGGTCAGTGTAAATAAAGAAATCATAGCCAGGCTATATTTGCGATGTTAGTATAAAACATAACTAGCCATGCACAAAGTTGAGTTACTTCCCTATAACTAGAAAGATCGTTATTTAAGAGTCGTTACGCGTTACGAATAATGTGAACAGTAACACAGCGCATACCCTTGTTTATGCAAATTTGAAAGTGAATTTTCTTTCATTGTCTCTACCCTAATTATGAAGATGTAAAATATTAAAAACGTGTTAGAAGAAGAAGAAGTGTTTAAATATAAAGTGGGATTTATTTATTACAGTCAGACACATTTGTTCCGATGGAATATCATGACATAAAGTCTGTATAGGTATCCCCTTTTGCAAATAAACGTATCCGAGTCAGTTGGAATTAGTAATCTTCCATTTAATCATCAAGTTCATTCAATGTGTATTTTATAAATTTAATCATATCAACGACTTTCTAAAAATCATTATACGCAATCCCTAATATTAGAGAATGAGGAAATGTATTGTCTAATTTTATGACATCGTGTTTTAGATAACACATACTAACAGCTATCATTTCATGCTTATACAATTATAATCCCATCATTAATAATAAAATGAACCAGTATGATATTCCAATCGAATTCATAAATCATGTGGTGATGTGGTAGTGAAAACCAGAAGAGAGTACAACAAACCGAATGATGGGTCAGAATAATAACTATTCGAGAAATTCAAGTCATGTCTTTATTTCTTCAATACCATATTAGTATGTGTTCAGACATTGCAAATATAAAAAGGCAATTCAATATTGCCATTAAATAATTACACCGATACAATAGTTTGCCTTGACCATTTCAATATATACCACTAATGACTACACTATCTGGATATATTAAATAGTCCTGAGATTTCTGAGCATTGTTTTTAGTGAGTGTTGTGTGTCACCATGCACCATACACACTAATTTGCACGTGTTGATGCAAGGTGGAAAGGAAATATTTAGCTTTTGAACGAATATGTGATATTTCCTAATAGGAAACTTGTATTAAGTAGGATAACAGTATATAAACAAAAACACAAAACTAATATAATAACTGAGTCTCACCAGTTGGTCACATCTCTGGTACATTTGTTGTTAAATCATTTTAAAGGAGACAATACTAGCTACATATATGTATGAAATCAGATTGATATAAAATACCATTAGTTGTTTACGAGATTTATAACAAAAAACTACTCCTTTCAAAATCGTTCATCGTATTAAGTAAATAACGTGTTACCTAAAATCCTTTCGTTGATCCTGTAATTATTGGAGTCATTCTAGTTTTAATCTTGATTTATTTTAACTCTGAACCCGCTGCATATATAGAGGATCTTAAACGAGTTCCCATTTCATATAAGATTTATGAAACGAGTTATGAATTATTCTAATTTTAACGAGCCTTTTGGCGAGTTAAAATTATAAATAATTCATAACGAGTTTCATAAATATTATATGGAATGGGAACGAGTTTAAGATCCTTTTTATCACATAACATTGCAATCAAATTAGTAAAAAATAATTCAGATGGACATAGAACCGCCACGACGTCAGGCACACTTTAGCGCCAAAACGTCATAAAATATGTGACGTCGTAACATCGCGTCTCACACATAACGTTGCTTATAAAAGAGTTCGTGTTTTACCTCATTACAAAATAGCAGTTTGCGCCAACTTTTTAACAAACCAACAACAATGTTTTGTTTAACGTGCATTATATTTATAAGCTGTCAAAATAATAAATATATAGCTCAGATCTGGGTGAATTTGTAATAAATAAAATAGTTTCAGTTAATAGTCTTGCGTAGTGTTACAGGTTTATCTCAACCAATCAAAATCGTTCCAGTTTGTATTACACGTGTGTCATACAATATAATATTAAATGGGTGTTCGACACTGCTAACAAGTGACGTTATGTGAGAAATATATATAATGGACAGTTCTTTGTTTTAATTAAGACCATTCCATGTATGCGAGTTATTCGCAGGCTCATCTGGTTTATGATGGACACAAATGCTAATATAGTCGTGCTTAGCGGGTTAAAGGTAAAACGTTGGAAGGAAATATTTGGTTCCAGTTATTAAGAGGTGCATTAGTTGTTTGTTCCACTTATTATTGTTGATGGGATTATACTTGTATATGCATGACATGATATCTGTGAGTATCTGCTTTTTAAAACACGCTCACATAAAACTTAACAAAAACTTTCCTCTTGTTCTAATATAAGGTGTTTTAGAAAGTCGATTGTATGGTTAAATTTATAAAACACACATTTAATGAGCTTGATGATTAAAGGGAAGCAAATCATGCTTACAAATTTCAACGTGACTCTTACAAGAAGGATAATTCTTCAGACCTTATGTCATGATATCCAATGGGACTTAATTCACTCTTTACTTAAACATTATCTTCTTCGTATTATTTTAATTTCTACATATTCATTCTAATCAATCTATCAGACTTGGCTTTGTTGATTCTGTTAATAAAGGTACTATAAGGTGCAACACATCTAACGTCTTCTAGCATCGTATTAATGATATTCTACTTTAAAGTCATAAAGCTTGAATTTGATCGCAAAGGACCAGTAAGAGATTTGCAGTCGGAACGACATTTTAAAGCCGCTGCACAGAACTAAACAAACGCTAGAGTGAGTGTCAATAAACTGAATGTTGTTTAACGGCTAATCAACACAGTATAGGTTATTTAGAGCCGTCCAGAGAGAATAGATTCCTATGGTTCTTTAACGTGCTCGGAGGATAGACCGATACGGGACCGCCCGGCTTACGCCCCCATCCGACGGACGAGGCTAAGGGAAAGTGTCTTGCCCAAGAAAGTGTCTTACTACCGACTGCGCCACGCCAGCCCTCGTGTCAATAAATACTGAAAAAAAGGGCTACCATTTAAGGAAAAAACACAGGCAAAAGGAAAGGTGGCAGACTCGTTTGTATTGACATGAGAGCAAAATCTCTCGCCCACTATCACCGGATTAAGCGATACTAGACTAGTATTCTTCTTAAAAGCAACTAATCTCGGGATTGATGATCCCAGTGGACAACTGTTTAATAATAATGATTTTCAGTCGGGTGAAGTTTTACCGCCGCCACAAAGCACCAAACAAACAAGCTGTTGTGAATGTCAATACACGTGGAAAAGATGATCCCTTGGAAATAACCAACATAAACAAGAGAGGAACGTAGCGGCCTCGGTTTTGTTGACATGAAATATAGCATACGGTACAACACCTCTCACGCCCCCTAGTACCAGATTAAGCGGTATTCTACTTTCAAGTCATAAATATATGCTTGATGATTCTAAAGGACATAATAACAATAGTGAATTTAGTCGGGTTGGCGTTTTACAACCGTTACAGAGCGCTTAACACACGCTAGTGTGAATGTCATAAAATACTTAAAAGGTGGATTGGAAGCATAAACACACAAATAAGACAAAAGGTAGCAGACTCGGTGTTTTTGAGTTTGTTCATGAGAGGTCATATTCGGTGCAATATCTCACCACCTTATCTCTCGGTGCAATATCTCTCACGACATTTTACAATCTATACTCACGGGGTATTTGGCGGATAAATATACCCAGGGCATATATTGTCCCGCGGCAATGGGCTTAAAAACAATGCATTTAACATATTAATCATGTTTCTTACACGTTCTGGTAAAATACCCATTTCCGTTTTACCGGTTTGTTTTACGGGTAAATGATTATTGCCAAGCATATCACCAGCTATCCGAAACTGCTTGTATCAAGTTATGTCTGTCACTGAAAGGTAATTCACATTCTGTTAAAACAGTTCATAGCATGACTTCCGTAAATCAACAATGATGACCTTATTGGGTCAGCATTGCCTGACCTTTGTGGATCAGTAATAACAGCCAATCAAACATTCCGGCCTCGTATGACGTCTTCGAGGCACGCTCCATTCACTACTGTCTGTACTGTCGTCTACTCGGCATAAATCTATATTCCATTGTGTCAAGTGTCAAGAATCCGAATATAATTCACAAGTAAGTGTACTTTATGTAATACTACGCATACCGGTTCTCATGTATAGTGAATATTTCAAACTGCAACTACATTTAGCAGACGAATTATTGCATAATCTTACAGGCAGAAAAAAACACATGTATTATTGACTGTGCCCCTATCAGACCACTTACATTTCATCAACGATAAAGAGAAATACGGCATGTGAACCAGTCGACAAATCATATGATTTAAACATGGCCGACGTCAAGAGATCGAAAATGGAAGTTTCTGGCACAGTCCGTGGATTTATAACTAGGTAAATACTTAAAAACAGTCATATACAATACTTGTATTAAGTGTTTGATTTCTAATGTGAACTATCTTCCACCATTCATCGACTGCATACGTAATTATTTATTGAACTTTCGTTTTGTTTTCACAACACGTCGGACATCTGACAAAAGTCATTTACGTCTTTAGGGCACTTGGTGCGTAATAAACTAGTAAATGGGAATATATTTACCGTGGACAGCTTATTTGAATGCCGAAGCAAGTTGCATACAGAGTATCAACCGAACAACGATAACACACCTAAAAACGCTGCGTCTAAAGTGTTATTTATATTTGGGTCAATGCAGGATCGTTTTACAGACTTGTTTTGTTTTCTCTGTTACGACAAGCAGGAGAATATTTTTCAATTTTAGCATCGCAATGAACTGACTAGAATCATAGAAACAAACACATCTATTTAATGAGAATATAACTGTCGTTGTTTGACAGAGTTGTAATAAAAGACACATGCATATCCGCGTTATTTCAAATTAGTTAATACAAGTACTTTTACAGAACACATTATGATTTTAGTTGATAAGGTTAATTACCAACATGTAATCGGATGGGTGTTGATGGTATCGTTTGTATTAATGTATTTTAAAACAGCTTATGCAAGCTGGATGAGAATTTCATACACAGGTTAATGTAACCTCAGTGAGAAATATAAATATTGTTAACTAGTGTACATGTGTGTGCTTGTGGATGCCTTTAGTTTACACGTGTCACCATTGATGTAACATATAAGCTTCGTTGAATAAAAAGCCATTTAATAATAAAAGTAGTTATAAAAATCGAACAGGAAAAGTAGCATTCAACCACAAACACACAAGGAACAACTATATATAAAGATTAATAAAAGGCAAGATAAGACATCACAAAC
Source organism: Cyrtodaria siliqua (assembly GCA_037043455.1). Classification (NCBI taxonomy): domain Eukaryota; kingdom Metazoa; phylum Mollusca; class Bivalvia; order Adapedonta; family Hiatellidae; genus Cyrtodaria; species Cyrtodaria siliqua. Next base: position 60,376 of record JAWPHD010005818.1, on the reverse strand, counting down.
ACCCAAAGGTTGACAAAAAGGCTACCGCCTTGGAACGGTCAGTGGCAAAAAAAGGCCGCTTGGGGTTTATGAATATATAAACTTGACTTTTTTGTAATTGAAGAATATTTTAGAATTAAACATGTTTTGCTTTTAAGCCTGAAGGCACACACGGGAATCTTGAAATGTTTATCAAGCAGTGAAGCAGTCTCGATTTATTTATCCAGTATCATTTTACCTTTAAAGCTGCCTGCATTTTATTAAATACAATTTTGAGGTATATTTATTTTCTTCTTATACTACCCTAAGAGTAAATATATTATAAGTGCACTATTATAAACAGTTAATAATATGCAAACACAAGTTGCTTTATACTATTCTTATCATTAAGATTAATGATTGAACAAATGCAAATTAAGTAAAAAAATCAATTATTGCATTGCATTTATCATCAAACAGAGATTACATGTGCATGTAGAACTAACGTAAACAATCATAAGACAAAATATGAATAAAAACAGATTTATTGTCGAGCACTTTAACGATAGATTCACAGAGACATCTGAAATTGCCAATTTCACTTATTGTAAGTGCAATATATGTATGCGTATTACTGTGCAATAACTGTTTTATAAAATTAAAGCAATATCAGTATAGTTATGAGAGGATTTGTATATGATTGCATAGTAAAGTAATTAAATATTAATACAGCGAACTGTAAACGCCATATGTATTGATATGGAATGCTAAAATCTGTGTAGTGCACTTCTGAGAGTAAAGGTTTCAACACTTCTTTAAGGATATATTACATGCCTCAATGCCTGCTTTATTGAAAAGTAACGCGTTTGTCATACTGTAAAGCATGCTAAACGGGAAACCATTAACGTCATACGACCCTGCAATTATATTCAGTGATTGCACAATAAGATTGCTACCGACACATTATTGCTATAAAGCTATTATATGAAGTGTCATTGCTCACGCACCTCTGACACTGAAGAATGTAGTTTGTATTTGCCAATCTGACAGATGTTTCAAATTGCGATACTTTAGTTTGTTCAGAAAATTGTTATTAATGTTAATATTTAACACTTGGGTTATCTAGTATCCTCGAAGTTGTACATTTGTTTTGGTTTGGGTGTTTGGCTATATTGTGACTACGAGAATATCTGATAACGTAACTATATGTACTGTTTACTTTAAATTCTTATAAACACAAGTGCGAGTTGTATTGTTAAATAAATAAAGATGTTACGTTAAGCCAGAACAAATCATCGGTACTTTATAATACCTCTTCATGGTGACATATGTCTAAAGTTATTAATGTGAAATATGCATTCGTTTGATTTATTTGATTATATGATATTGTCATGTTATTGTGGGAAGAAAGGGGCTATAATCGTACAGTAAGAGTTAATTCATCAGCTCCCTAGATCCCAGTGTCGGCACGTTTTCTTGTGAGAGTGTACATAATATGCTCCTCTATATTGTTCTAACACTGTTTTGTGTATTTTTCTATATTTTATTGTAAATGGTGAAATAACATGATTATTCGGTGATATTTTACCAACATTTTATAACTGGTTTACTGTTATTTTCATTGTAATTGTTCGTTGCGGAACTACTTTTTTAAATGTCAGAAACATCTAGTTATTTTAGAAAACCATTAGTGTATTACATTAGATTATAAATCATCTAATAAAATGAATTTGGAAATCAGTCAAGTACTTTAGAAAGTTGACGGTTCCTTTTTTATTTTAAAACAACTTCTTTCAGCGAGTTTCTATGGAAGTTATCAATAAAAAGAGTATGATAATGGACCTTTGGAAACGGCCGAGCACGACACATACGAAATATTTCAGTCTCGGTTTGATTGAGGCTGTTCATGAGCGGTAGTGAAATATGCTAGCTACCGCTCACGCCCTCTAGCCCCGGGTTGAGCAGAACGCAATATTCATAAAAATCAACAGTACAGAATTTTAACCATCCCGAAGATGGCAAGCATACGGTGGTGGATATAGCAATATTTGTATCTTTATTTCAGTATTGAAATTGGTTAAGTATATCAAATGTTAAGTTAAATTTATAAGGAATACTATAAAGTATGAAGTTTTTGTGTTTTGTCGTGAATGACATATTTGAAAAATAAATTCAAAGTTATTAAAACTTAGGTCAATTTATTATTTAACTTTACGTTCGAACATATAAAGTTTTCTCACATTTTGATGAAATACAGTCTGAAATACACCCCAAAAGAACAAATATCGTGTATGTGATACTCGTACACGTTATTAGAATGGATATGTTTGTTTAATTAAAATAAAATATATAACTCGAATGATTGTATTTGAAATAAAATAAAAGTTGAGTTTATCATTGCATGAAAGCTTTTATCGATGTTTATATTTTATTATTATTATTCATATAAATATTAATAAAAATGTAGTTTAATTTTTATTTTTATAACATCATTATTATTAACATTTATTACATAATTATCGCTGATTATTATTATTTCTTTCATTATTATTATTGTTATTGTTATTATTGTTCTTATTATTATTAATTTTGTTTTTATTACTTTATTATTATTATTATAATTATTATCATGATTATAGGAGTTTATTTAAGTTAATATCTTTAATAATACAACTATATGCAGCTATAACTAATGGTTGATATTACTTTTAGTACGGTAGTACCTTCATTATTTTTCTTTTCAAACGTGCAATTAAATCACTGGATAGTTTGTATTTTGAGGGGTGGGGTAAAACATTACAAAGATAGTAGTCTACATTCAATTTAAACAGACATAAAGCAATGATTATCAATGCTAACATGTATGATAAATAAAATAAAATAAAATACTATATTTTAAATAAAAACAGTGAATCTGAAAATTATTTTGAACACATTTATCTACTTTTCATTAAGGATTGGAAAGCACTTTATTTAGTGAAGCTACTTAACGTATTGTATATGAGGTAATTCATATAAGCAGATACTGCTCTGTATGTGAATATGCCACCATCATTACTAGTATGTCATTTTAAATGGCAGCTCTATTCTATTGTCCGATGCATATAAGCACTTGTTTTTTCAAGTATGTGAAACTCAGTTAAAGTAATTCACTTAATACAGGCTATACAGTGTCGCTAATAATTGACAGGAATGTTTATCTTTATTAGATGATGTCATAACATAAATATATAAATATTAAGACTCCATGGTGCTGTTTTGTGGTCAGATATCTGCAAGGCAACAATTAATATTGGCAACTTCAAGTTTTTTGTTACACACTGTTATCATGTTCTAGTCATTGTTACATTCAAAAGTAGATATAAAAATGTGTGTGGCCTTAACGTAGAAGAACGCCTAACCCGGTCCTAGAGGGTATTTCACTAAAATCCATACAACCGGTAACCTTCTTATCTTGTTTGTGCGTGTTGCTCTCGCAGGATCCCATTTCTAGTGTGTGGTTCCATCTTATCTTTATTGCTGTGTAATGTGTATGCAATTTGAAGTAAACTTTTTATTTTACAACCTTGGACCCGTTTGATGCATAGTAAAGTATTTTAAGACCTATTATTTTATGAATGTACTTTTTGATAATGTGATGCCTACCAATTTTGTATCATGCGATTGTAGATGCTGTTATATATAATTATGCTACTTACTAAATAAATATAATATAAGCATGATACGCAGTACATGATCCTTACATAAACCGTTTTATATATGAATTATATTAATATCATATAAGCATGATAAGAAATATATAAATATTGACAAATATGTTTTTCTTTATGAAATACTTGTTTGTTTTAAAAACGAATATTTTATGGATTCAGTCTCATAAGAAAGTTATATGAAACACTTATTATATAATTATCATATAAAACGTTTTATATTGGAATTATATATGGCTCATGTTATATAATATTCATATGAAAAAATCATGTACTAGTAGTACATGGTTATGTGCAAAATATATGATAAAATTGAATATATACCCGTAAACTTGTCATTGTACCGATTATGCGTTTTTCTGCCTATACGTATTAAACGGGTTCTAAACGTGCACTTGTATAAATAATATTCTGAAGGCTAAGGCTGTATTGCAGAAATACAATGCGGTATGCAACTTACCTTATTCGCAGTAATAGTTTAAAAAACAAATAATAGTTTCAGGACAATTTACTGAAACGGACGAATTTTACATGAAAGCATGAAATCTAGACGTTTATAATATTTGTCTGTAAACTTATTGGGGGTACAATATATATGTTCGACCTGGACTCTTGTCCGAGTACGTTTTGTTTCTTTTAACACTACTACAGGAATAATGAATATTGACCTTATTGGTCGAGGGCACTTACGTCCCGGATGTCGTTACAATTTGTCCTTATGATAATGGAAGCAAACACTTCTGATATATAAGACTAGCCACGCTATCAATTGCATAAGCGTTTTGACAGGAAATGAAAGTTGCATTATAACTGTTTTAGGCGTTGCATTTGAGCGATTTTCCGCGTGATATTTACATGGTTAAAGTAACTTAGGTAGTTCTTACTCTTCGTTATTAGTCAACATTAGTTCGATCTTATTTGCCTTAACTGTCATGTTTGGGCGCTCTTTTTTTAATAGTCTGACAAATTTTTATCAGTTTTCATACTTTTCTCACTTATTTTGTTTCAGATTTACTTGTTCAAGTAAAGTATCTGAAATGGCTTAAGTAATGCGAATTATTGCATACTCCTTTTCAACCTCCGGTTACATTCAATGTAACAGGAAACGTCAATATTCGCCCATACTGACGTGTCATATTGACGCGTTGTACAATCATTGTACTGGAAGTACTATTTTGCATACTCACTGGGGATTGGTGAATTTCTCAGTTCATATCACAGGAAGTTTGTCATGTGATGTAAACACTAAAGTATTTTTTATTTCACTGTGAAAAATTCCAACGATATTACGATGTTATGTATGTTTGTTTCATAAATGCTTTTAATGGAAATTACATGTTAAAACCTGTAGATGTTTTCTCACTATTTATATTGGAATATAAGCATTCGTTCTTCCGCGTATACATATTGTTCTCCGAACGTCGCGCAATATTATTAAGCGGAATAACTCGTGCATATATCCCAATACAAATCTAACTAGATGTAGTCGATGGTGAGCCATCGCAGATCCCACCTTTTTGAAGTGCAAATCAGAGATGCATGGATTAGCTCCCCTAGCTTCATTTTCCGACATTGCATCAAAATGTCTCACAGACTCATGCACATCCCTGGCAATATGCCAGTCAACACCCAAAGTCTGTATCTGCCATACATCATGATAAACAATACCATAGCTCCCTAGCAACAGTAGTCCTAAAAACAAATATGTTTCACTTCATATACTGAGTCCGAATAGAACTCTACTTCAAAAGTGCATGGGAATAAAGGTTAAAACGAATCACTAAGCATATAGATTATGTATCATTTAATATATCGTACATGGTGACGATCAGTCAATAAACAAGTTCAAACCAGCGTTATCTGTCGCTTTTTTTAGAAGTTTATTTTTATATCAACACCGGTAATTCCCATAGAGGAAGATGGCCAAAGGGCGCCGAATGAAACTCCATCGATACCAAAATACTGTCAGAAACATTTTGACCACAGGGTCACTATTTGAACAAATTCGGTAGAGGACCATAAGCTATGCGTAAATACAAAATATTAAACTGTTGGCTCTTGTAGTTTCAGAAAAGAAGATGTTTTAAGTGTTCCCCTATATAAGTCTATGCAAAACATGTGACCCCTGGAGTGGGGCCAAATTTGACCCCAGGGTCACCATTCAAACAAACTTGGTAGAAGACCATAAGCTGAGTGTAAATACACAATATTAAACCTTTGACTCTTGTAGTTTCAGAGAAGAAGATTTTTAAAGTGTTTCCCTATATATGAATTTTTAGTTAATTTGACCTTTTGACACCTGGGGCGGGTCCCCTTGGGGCGGAGTCAAAACATAATGTTGCTCTTGCCACGTATTTATTATATGGTGAAGTACTACACAATGTTTGGTAGAATTTATAAGACATAATAAAAAAGAAAGACAATTTTACCCCCTCCCCCGATGACATTCGCCCAACCCCCGGTCGTACATCGGATGTTGAAATAAAAAAAAGTTTGATATGTTGTGTATTTTATATAGATGGTTATAAACAACAATTTGTTTTTAAAAATAATAAAAAAATAATAGTGAAGTTGAATCTTTAATGTATTTGACTTTTTGTCCACTTGGGGCGGAGTCAAAAATAATGTTGCTCTTGCACGTTGTCATGATGTGGGGAAGTCATACACTAAATGTGGTTGACTTCCGCCTAGTGGTTTAGGAGTATTTACGCAATATTACACACGGACGTACGGACGGGCGGACAGGAATACATGATCCCACTTTTTCTTGAAAAAGGTGGGGATAATAACCTATAAGTATAGTGTTTAAATGTCCTAAGTCAAGCGAAGTATAGTGTTTTATGGGTATAGACAAGTACATGAATTAACACATACACCAGATGAATGTCAATATAGCAGAGTATTGTGTTGTGTTAAAAGTATTGTATACAGTACAGTCATATCTGATCTAAGTTTTATATATTTGTTACACATTTAAAACGTATGCATTGTATTCGGGGTCCGCCAGACATTGAGTCATGCCTTCCGTCAGATAATTTGTCTGACAAATAGTGTATGTGCAATTTATCCAACATCTTCCAAACTATTCAAATGTAACTTTATAACGAAACTTTGAACACTATCCTGAAATGTTCACATTTTCTTCTTATCGCATAAAGATACAACCTCTCATTGACCTTTAGACTAAAGCAAGTTAAACATTCAACCATCAGTCCAATTGACTGAAAGTCGGGGTGAATCAATTCACTGAATTTGCTTATTTAACTCAATATTCGACTTAGGGATCGGTAACGTCCAAGTTCTGTTGATCTTGACCTCTTAGAAAGCGATATTGACAAAAATGCATCAGTAAGTTCCTATGATCGACCTGGTATAGTAAACTAATTTTTTCGTCGCTGTGACGGTTTTACGATCCCTTGATTTACGTTTAGGTAAAACCCAAATATAAAAAAAATGCAGGAGTATAACATTTTCTTAATCATAAACTGTCAATTTTATAAGCACATATGTGTAGCCTATATGCGAAACGATTACAAAAAGGGGCTTAATCTAAATGCAGAACGACATAGATACTAGTTTGCGCTATGACGAAAATATTTAAAAACGCAAATTCCGATTAATCACGAATAACCATGTTTTTAGCAACATGAGCCAAGACAGTTGTTTATCAATTATAATCGCAACGGAAAACTGTTTAACGTTGCAAGATGTTTTTTCTTGATGTTTGCTTTAATCTCACAGTTCCTCACATGATATAGTTTAAGCAAGGCTGACATGAAGTTTACTGTTGTTTTGAGCATTTCAATCCTAAATGGGTAAAACATCTTATTCTCCATATTTCTATCACAGCTATATTAAAATAGGCGTTCGGACGACACAAACATATGAACGTCTGTGTATTTAGCTATTTATACAATTGCTTTTACTTAGTATTCGTATTCTGCTGACCTGGTATTAAATATTAAACAAAAGTGCGCATATCTATGAATTGCATCAACTTTAACGTGCCTTTTCTACGTTTTTGGAAAAATAATCTTAATTGAATATAAACTTCAATAATTATTACTGCTAATTAAAATTGATATTATATATTCTGAAACTAATTCATATCTAAAGCAGACATAACTCCATATAACTATAGCTTTACCATTACGTACTAGCCTAGCGTTTTCAATTATTCATATGTATACAAATATGTAGCTTTCTAATCTTGCACTGTAAGGATATATACTAATAAAAAATATTCGTATTGCAGCAATTTTGTTTACACGATAATACGCATTTATCCTGTTGTTATGTGACTGTTGTATAGGCTTTGTTACCCATTACTGCACAATATTCTACGATTGACATTATTATATGCATTTCATTCTACAGTAACTAGTATCTCATGAGAGTTGATTAAGGTTAACGTTAAACCTGTTCTATGTTTGAGCAATTCGCATCATTATTGCATGTTGTCGCATATTTACATTCGCGTTTAAACATGCTAAATAACCAAAATAATGTGTTATTGATAACTGGCTGGCATCTAAGTGAGTCCGTTCAACTGTTTTCTAAATTAATCTTTAGATTTGATATGGCCAGACCAAGACAATAATGACAATGTTATTTTAAGTTTAGTACCATATTACGTAAATTAGTGTTGGGGAATCGGACTGAAAAAAATTACTATCAATAATCGATAAACCGATAATGGATTGTACAAGTGTATTTTTATTTGCTTATATATACAGTTTATGTACCCTTTGGATCCTCTGTAACATGCTTCTTAAATTCTATAGTAGACTAAGTAAAGTGTAGAATTATATGTAATGCAGCTACACGATGAGAGAAGTTACATGGCAACCACATAAGCCATGAGCAATTTGGTACGAGCAAGACTACCAGAAATAAATTATCTGAGTCAAATGAAAATCGATTGTTAACAGGTACTATCGATTATCACCGATTTTAGGTCAGTTAGTTTAGTTTTTGATTGTTATTGACAATCTGCACATCTCTAACATGTCTAACATAAATCAAAATTACAGACTTATACTAATACATAAAGCTGATTCCCGTGTCTAGACAAAACAGTTATGCCAACCCTTAACTGTGTTACACGCTCCCAACCTTCGTATTTCCAGTATAGATTTACTGAGTGTTTAATGCTATATACCGCTCTATATGTCGCTACAATTGCTTTTTATTCAGTCATTATTATTCATATCATTTGATGGTATGTTTTGATATTCTTCGTTTTGTCTGAATGTATGTATTCTTTGTTAGCGGTAAGTTAATATCGCCTTTTCAGAAAACAGTATTTCTGTGTATGTTCACAAAGAGTTAAATGGTCTTTAAGTTATTTAACGCGACATGCTTTGTATACAGGTATTGAATGTCTGATTTTTAAAAAACGTGATTCATATTGGGCGTTGTAGGTAATTATTATATCAATGTTATCTAATCTTATCTATTTATTTGCATTACTTGCTCGACGATTTTAAGGATCGTAGTTATAAATGCGGTTTTAATAACTCGAACAAATAAATCACATGTTGCAGTAGTCTAATTTTGCTTGTTTATTTCTTCTTTCCGGACCAAGGAAAGGAGCCTGGATACCATGATAGTACATGTTTTACAATGCTACCTTATTTAATTAATTACAAAGGATTTATTTCCTCAAATAATTTTTACAAGCAATCATTTTATTTTGCAAATCTTGCAAGGGCCCAGAATACTTAGTCTTACATATTAAAGACAATACACTGTGAATATAGTTATATTATTCAAACAGAATTTTCACATGACTCGTGTATTTGCATTTAAAGTACTTACACTGTAACTGCCAAGATGCATTTAGTTAATGAAAACATGTTAACTGGAAGAGTCAAGAGTACTGAGTTTATCATATAATAATCCTTAGTTTTGTATTTGTCTGACTTGGAAAGTCGGACGAAAGTAATTTGAATGGAAACTGTAAATGGTACTGATTATTTTATTGGGCCTAATGTACTCCACCAGACTATAATATTAATACAATGTTGCATATTGCATATTATACAACTATAAAGCAGGATAAAGAGACAGACACATGTACTTGCACACATGTAACAGATAGCGTCCTGTCCCAGCGAGTTGGTTTATTTAAACACCGAGATGGACGTAGTCCATCGAGACTTTAAATTTACCAACGGGCTGAGACAGACTGTATCTGTTTTGTAGTATGGTGTACTTAGTGACCCTGTCCGTACTGTGTCTGATGTAAATTAGAGTATGGTAAAGTGCCACCCGTTTCTTTATCCTGAATTAAACGATTTAATGCTATGCATTCATCAAAGGCAAGTTCACCGATCATACTACAATGACAAATATAGTACAGTCGAATGCATATTGACTATTTATAAATAAACTATTAACAAATCATTGTGTAGAATAAGTAGAGAAAGGAAATTATTTATAGTTGGCTGTATTTATATTTATGTATCAATGTGATTGTAATCAAAAGACTGGAAGGATACACACTGCATTCAAAGTAAACTAGAATTTCTTTTGAACAAATCAAATAACGATGATTGAACCCAATCTGATTTATGTAATTACAACAATTATGCCTTTTGATTATCTGACATTATCTGACATTTTTTTCTTTACCTTAATATTCAGTTGGTAAGATCAGTCAGTCAGTTTGCGATGACATTACACATAGTAAACTACTGATCTTATACTACCTATCCACTTATCTATGTTCTTAATTGTATTGTGTCATAAACACAAGAAAAATAATTCCCGATATTGTTTATCCATTTGTGATAAGGTAATTCCACCATAGGGAGCAGGCGGAAAGTATACAATACTGGTTCTATCAATGACAAAGTAGGTAGTATGCCGCCAACATGAACACAACCGAACGTCATATATAATCTAAAATGTGTTGAACATGACATAAATCATCAATCAACCAATCAGCCTACCATCGTTTTCAGCATTTAAGTCAGGGACTCGGCAGGGCCTATTCCCACTGTCTAAAATGCTGATTACGAGGGTGAGAATTCCCTATCCACAGATGGATTCTTATAATTTCGGACACATAGGCCTACAGCGTGCGTGAAATTTGGAATTTCTCTTTCTCAGTTACATGTCGACGACAGCTTATATGTCTTTTGTAGGTTTCCGCGATTATCTAATTAAGTCAGGGGTGTGTGAAGATATTTACGAATATAAAGAAATGTTTAATGTCATTTATTTAAATCTAGAATGGTCCATTGCAAACCCGCTTTTGTGTATTGTATTCCTAGCTTACGAACATGACTCACTATCAACGACATGTAGTCATGTGATTATGATAATGCTGATATGGGAGAGGCTCACTCATATTGCCAAGAAATCTCTATTTCTGGTCTATATAATGACAACACAAAACTATTGAGGTATAATGAATACAATAAAACAAAATTGCGCGCGTCCAACGACGATACGTTTTATGTATCAAAATTTAAAATATAATTAGGTCAGTTGATACATTTAAATTTGGTGTAATTTTACGTTTAAACAGATAATCGGTACTGGTACTACATGCAAATTAGGTAATACATGTACACCTAGTATTGCTATTATACACTAATAACCAAATATGACTCTTGAGAAGAATGCTCGTTCCACACATCATACTTCGAGGAAAATGAGAATTAAGTGGGTGGAACATATTTCAGGTACTAAAGCAATGCCAGGTACTATTAATGACGTGGGCTGCATCTTAATGCTATAGACGCTATTCTTAAACTAGTACTTACTCATGAATATGAACGAGACACAGGTGTAGTTTCAATTCGACGAGCAGCCCAAAAGTTGGTATATAAACCAGAATTGATGCGTAAAATATCACCTTTTATCTAGAATTCGTACACGTAACATCCATCAATTTACGGCTTCCGATAATACTTCATAACAAAAAATAACTACCCGGAATGGGATTTGAACCAGTAACGTTTTGCCTTAAATTGTTCTTTTCATGTAGATATAACCACTAGTCCAGGGATATTTGTTGGTACGTTGTAGCACTTTAAACATCACATTACGTCAGAAAACGTACATCAACGTTACGTCCATGACGGTGCGGTTAAAAATGTTAGTTATTTTGCATTAAACTGATGGTACTAAATATACCATATTTGCAAGAAGTCACTGTAGTCAAGAAGATAGAACGGCAGTCTGTAACTGACTGTAAATTAGAAACATCGTGTTTTCAAGTCCCGAGAGAGGCAAACTTTTTTTCTGCTGCAAATAATTATGCTACCTCTACGATGTGCAATACTAGATGTCTATACAGTAAATGATGTCCTGCGTTAAAGTTGATAGCTCTTTCACCATCAGGTGGTGAACATAAAATTACAACAAAAGACACGCCTACAAAGAAGAAAGCGATTTAAATACAGGGTCGTAGCTTTAAGTCACATTGACCCACCCATTTTGACGGTTATTTAAGTCTAGGTTGTTTAAACTTAGCTCACAAGAAACACATTTAAACCCTAAATAAAATTTAGGAAACTATAAAGTGCATCTTTAAGACGCAGTCTTTAAAATGTTTACAAATATAATATTTCACTGAATCACATTATTGATGTTCTTCGTCAATGAATGGACATTGTCGAATTATTAAAAGGATTATCTGATGAACTGGAGAATAAGAAGTTTACTTAATCATTAATTAATTGATAAACGTTAAGTACACTATGAACAGGTTGTTGCATTTCAGTTTGCATTTGGTTGTTTGTAGCACAAATTAAGCATAGTTGTTAGACCTCAATAACCACAATACAGCATATATGTTGTTTTACAATCGGATATACAGTCATGTACCAGAGAACCATATAGTAATTTACACGTAATTATTTCATTTTAGGTTTATGTTCAAAACCTAAAATGGCTGAAGGTGGGGAAGAATTTAATTCAGACATCTCTACAGATGAGAGCAGTTACATCTCTGCAGCAAGCACCGAGCAACAAACGCTCAGCAGTAATACCGAACCGAACAAGTTCCCGATGCAAGAGCTGAGTCCACAAGAAATTTCCTCCGAAACAGAGACGCTCTTTTCCTACCCTCCAACAACTCGTCCTGGAAGACAGGTTGCAGTAGTTCCAACTGATATATCAACATTATTTCAGACGTCTCTAAATCTTGATAATTCTGAAGGATCAGTTCTAATTGTGCATAACAGACGGAAGGTCCCTGGAGAATCCGCGGTCATTGACAATGTTCTGACAAAACCAAATCTTCTTCTTGGATACGAAAATGTCAGCAGTCCATTTGTGGACAGAGTATTCCCGAGTACTTCACAGCAGCAGCCTGTTCGGTATCCGGAATATAAAGACGAACTTACACGACTGAGAAGTTTTCAAATTTATGGATGGCCCCACAATCTACCATCCCCACGGAGACTTGCTTTGTCTAATATGTTTTTTAATGGTATACCAATTTATAATTCTTCAAATAGTGTAATACAGTTATAACATTGCTCATTTTGAATAGGTTGTAACAACATCATTTTAAATGTATAAACATCCTCTAACACAATTTCATTTTGATTCCCGATGTACTTTCTTCCTCAATACTCTCAAACGGTATTGTATATCAAGTTTGGAAACTGGAAAAGATGTGTACGAAATATACACACGTGTGCTATTTAATGCATTGCAGCTTCAACAACTAGAACATGCTGTAGTGTATAAAACACTAAATTAAATACTTGTTTTAAATACACTCTTAATGAAGTAATTATATAAATATATTTATCTTAGGAACTGTTCGACATGCAGATGGGACTGAGGACATAGATCTAGTTGTATGTTATAGATGTGGCGGGACCCTCTGTAAGTTCCATCCGACCGATGACCCTTTCACAGAACACAGGACATGGTATCCACGCTGCTATAAGGTAAGCAAAACAGCATGCTATCTATGACTGAACACACCTGGTACATATAGTTCTTTACAGGTGGATATGGGTATTCGTATTCCTGTTGTTGCGACTATAAAATCCAATTTAATGCAATTCAATTCTTTCTGTTGTAGTGTTGAGTACCACATCAACAAAGTCATTAATAATTGCGTTATTTGCAAATCAATACGTAAACGTGCATATGTGAATTATTTTAAATTGATACGTCATCATTTAGTCTTAGCGTTTTTTGTTGTACACATCTACAAACGAATTGGGACAATTGACAACATTTTATATAATTTTAGACTATAAACTATCACCCTTAATGTATTTCTTCTCACTTTACAGACCAACTGGGAATTCTGATTCACACTAATGTGGCTGATAAAGGCATGGCACAGAACCAAGATCCGGACGTGCTGTACGCACGTTGTCTGTCACAGTAAGATTATATTGAAGCCATACTCGGGTCTTCAAACATGACAGACATCCAACCCACAGAAAGAGAGAGAGAGAGAGAGAACCAAGCCAACTACCAAGGATGCAACACGTTTTTAAGTGAAAGTATTAATGAACCAAGTAGCGCTGTTATATAATCCACATGGAAGGCATTATGGAAGAATTGGAGGCATCTGCCATTATTATGAGCTAATAAAATAAAGCCAATACATACCGAAAAGGAGATCCATTGGAAGCAACAAACACAAAACAGAGAGTAAAGTAGCAGACTCGCCTTTATTGAGTCTGCGCATGAGAGGTAATATAAAAAGGCTACATCTCTCACACACCCCGCACCCCCACCCCCACCCCCACACACACTTCCCATAGCACAGGGTTAAGCGGTATTCTGCTTTAAAGCTCAGTTGTGTTTGCCATTACCTCCCTCTGGAGATGTGGATCTTGGACCTTATCAGTTATTTTAATGACTAAATACGCTTAAACAATTGGATTTATTGGAAGCTTAACAGACGTTACATTTTGAGAATAATTAACATCTTTCTGAATATTTAGAATAGGTTATTTAATGTTTAAATTTACTAAACATGGCTGCAGCAAAACAATCAGGGCAGTTGTATATAAAGTCTTCCTGGTGGATGTTTTATATCAAATGCTTTGTCTAGAAAGTTAAAGTAACTTCTTTGTGACACGTTGGTTTGCTTCACACAACTTATTTAAATCAATTGCGTTGCAACGTTGACATATATGATACAAACAGGAATCAACATGTCTACATCTGATGATTTATTGCGTTTTTGCATATGCTTATTCCTAGAAAAAAAATGCTTTACGGTATTAGATCCATTTTAATATAATGTATTTAATTAAAAAGTTGGCGTTGCAATATACCACGGCGTAGCCTAGTGGTAGAGCATCCATATCGCAGGTGGTAGATCGTGGGTTCAATCCTCCGTTGGGTCATACGAAAGACTTCATAAAATGGTACTAGTAGCTTCCTTGCTTGACGTCTAGCTTACACATGGTAGTTCTAGGACTGGTCGGCCAAATGTCAGTATAATGTTACTTGGTGGTTTATCATGGTAATCCAGTTCGGTAGCACTATACAATTGAGCACTGAGCTTACAGCTACATGTACAAGTAGACACCATCGAGATATATCTGAACAATTGTTAAAAGCGAGGTTAAAACCCATATATACGTACAGAAATATGGTTTCATTCTCATTACGCGGTCCGAGTATTAACTTTCATACCCCATCCAACCTCTTCTACAAGCAGCGAAAACAGGGTTGGCTGGGATATGAAACAAAACCTTAATTTCGGCTTAACAAGTTTGCATATTGCAAAATTAAAACACTAATTTAACACTAACAGGTACTTTTAAACAGGAAAGTGTATTTTTTGTCAGTAAAAAAATGTTTTATTGTCGAAATATCCGTTATAAAATCCTGCTAATATAAACTTTCCCATCGCTTAATGGAATTAAGGCGGGACACGTAAAGTGATTATATTGGTTTGATTTTTGTTTGAAATTACAACTTAATATTCATAATACATGAACAGAGAGTTGTTCTCCCATATCACCTTCTTATACAGATCAGTTAACCAAGTATCAAATTCATACCATAAACATAAACGGTCATCCAGCAAATGTGATAATTGGTTAAACCTAACTTTATCAAGTAGGTCACATTATACTAGTATGTTGATCATATATATATGTTGATATTGCTCTGTGTGTAAACTGATGACAATAAAATACGTTTAATGTAGCTAACCGCAAACAAAAGCCGCATTTTACAACATATACACACCTTTTCTAAACCTACTGATGACGAGGTATATACATAACTTGCATATTTTTAGAATCCAATCACTATAGACACAATATAAACGGATTTAACTAGCCAGGCCAGCCTGTTTGTTAGTATGGTGTTTGACGTCATTTTCAACACATGTCAGGTTATATATGACGGTCGATTTTCTTTGTGGTGGAGGCAGACAACCAACTTTTCCTGGGTAGAACAAGTACTGTACCCCTCCCGACATTCGTAAGAATTGACACTTCCTCGCTTACAAGTCGAGCTCCAATTGGGATTCGAACAGGCAGCGGTGGGAGGCAAGAATGTTCACAGCGCAACATCGTTAACCACTCGGCCACGAAACAAACAAATGGAGCGTTGATTTAAGAGTTACCAACTCATAATTCTTGTTACGCATATTCAATCACGGGTATTTTAACAACCCATGAACAAATCCCATACTTTTAATCGACACGTATGCACTATTATATGACAAGAACACCCTCATAGACGTTTTTTTGTGTAGGTTTTCCGTTATTTGTGTGGTGAGTTTCTTTAAGAACTAGTACTCAATGATGAAGTGTTGAGGCATCAAATCAATGTGAAATAGCAGTCTTGATTAAAAGATGCGTAACGTTTTAAAGTGTTTTATTTACAAATGACACATACTGACATAATAAAATTGACCTACTTTAAATATTATTGATTTATCATAAGGATCTCTATTCCTAGTTCCTAAAAGTAGGCCTCTCCTATGAAATCTTTTTAGAATATAATCTTTTTAAATGTTACTTTCAATTTGGCTTTTTTAAGGACTTATACATTCTACGTTGTCAATGTAGAAGGAACTCAGAGCAACATAGAAGGTCTGGTTCACTGTTTCGATGCTAAACTATGAAAGTAATTGGAATTATTTGATTCCGCAAGTATTGCTATTCTTTATATTCTTTTCACATCATGTTAAATGCGTTAATTTAACTAATTGTTTATCCTTACATTTAAGCTAACTTTCCCGCAATTATAATGCCTTTTCTAACTGGTTTAAGCTCGTATCCACTGATGACTTTAATGAAATTATTGATGATAGTTTGTACATGTTGTAGAAGCCTAATTGTAATAAATATATTTTTTTTTATTATTTCATTTTGTAAAAAAAGAATGAAAATAAACAACAACAACAACAACAAACAAATACATTTTATTATTTTCAGTCAAACATCAACCACTCTTTTCATATATGTACTCAAGAAAGCGTACTATATAATAATAATCAATGGCTATGTTTAGACATCTCTGAACTTCCATTTAGATGTCTTTTTCCGAAGAAATTAATCGGATTAAAATTGTTGTATTTGCTCTATCTCAAACAAGTACCTATATGTGTTATAAAGTTCATTTGGTGAGGCCGGTCCTGGCATGTACCTGTCAATATGGTGGACCCGGAATCAATCCTCACATAAGATTTGTCGGGGTGAGTTTGGGCAAGACTCTTTCCCCTAAACTCGTCCATCGGATGAGCATTTAAATACAAATGAGAGGCTAAAATAACCCCGCTCACGCAAACTTCATTGGCAACATTGTATTGTATAATGTTAAATAAATTTAAAGAAATAAAAATACCATACGTTTGAGACCAGATGTGTGCATATTCATCAGTATTGGTTTATAAAATTAATACAGAAAATATGTGTCACACTGAAACCCATGGTGGGCAATGCAACTGTTGACAATGTCCTGTATGTGTATTTATTTAACCACTTACAGCTTGTCTTCATTGTGTATAAACTTATGCAATGTATGTTGAATTTTCTTGCATTTTTGATTGTGTTTATATTTGATTATATAATTAGAAGTACAACGTTTATCATTGAATGAACTAGACAATAAACCGAAATAAAAAGGTGATCAATGCTTTTATTTAAGTTTGTGTAAAGGTCCATCTATTAATCATCTGATTTAAGGGACGAAATGGTTTGAAGTATTTAACACTTTTATACACTACTTGTATTAACATGCTCATCAAACCATTGTACAATAAAATAGACGGTCAGGTATAATGCATTTTCACATATAAATAACCAGGCAAGTGTTTAGTAATATACATGTACTGAACAAATGATATAACACATGGATATTTTCCATACTGCATTATATAAAATATTTATTAGTTAAAATGTTTAGTTCAAGTATTGAAAGAAATATAAACTATAGTTTAACAAGAAGAATACGTTTATTTTAGTCATCAGTCGCATTTCAATAGTCTAAGTGTGTTTGACTCCCTAAAGGAAAAACACTTTACTTTGTAAAGTTTATGTTTGGTTTCCAAAGAATAAATACTTATCATGTAAAAATAACAATTATGTTTAAATATAACATAGAAATATTGATCATATACGTATCATAAAGTAGCAGAAAGAGATTTCAATGAATTCAGGCACCAATTTAAACAAATATTTAGCTACCAGTTGCATTCTAGGAAGCTCTTGAACGTAGTAGAATGTAATTTGCCAGATGACAATTTAACGGCACAATTACATGTAATAAATTAATAAAATGTTGTATTTCGTAAGTGATACTACAAGAGCATGCTATTTGTCTAGCCTTTTGACATGAGCACCTTGATGTACATGTTAAACACTATTAACAAATCAAACGCTTTGATTTGCCTTTCAGTCTACTGAAAGTATTGGTTTTTCGATGAATATATGTCTATAAATAGTCGAGTCTCATCGAAGCCTTCATGAATATTCATAAACTTTCTGGTAATCAATCATTGGTGCACAGCTATTGGTTGCATGTTTCAATGCTGTACTGCGTATTACAATTGACCTGTTAAACTTTGATATGGTAACTAAGGTGTCGATATCAATATCATCAAGCTTTGATATTAAATCCCCCTTGTGCATATCAAGCGATAAGATGAGTTAATGTATTTCGATGTGGTACCGTTTCCTTTTAATGGCTATATTATACATCTTTCTCTGCATTCATTTTTTTTTATTGATGGCACTAAACGGATTAAACACAATTAGCATATATGTAACAATTGCGTCCTTCAGTTTATTTTATTATATTGTGTATATTAAATTTTAATATACGTCTTCACTTGCTTTTACCCAGATGTAAAATTAAATCGTATTTATTTATTATTAATGCTATCAATTTGTTTATTTCTTCTTGTTTGACGAATATTTTCCTTGAGTAATATACAAGTAATAACTATTAAAGTACTTATATTTATAATAGTGATTACACATTACTAAAACGTGTTATGTGACTTCCTTAAAACAATAAAACAATACGGGACTACGCTTTAATATGTCGTATCTGAAGAGCGCTGTGGACTTCTGTAAATCAACATGGCTGCAAGGATGACTTGTCTAAATCCTGTTATCCTATTTAGAATCCATTACTAGAACCAATCTGACGGCGCGACATCACAGACCTCCACGAGATCACAAAGATCAATATGGTAAACAAACATCTCTCCTCATCTCTTTGACACTCTACCCAAACCTAACGTACTACAATATGGTGCACCTTAGAACCTGGTTTAAATTTCCAGCTGCATTTGCCACTGATCGTATCCCCAAGGCCGTAGCCTTACTTTCAATAATTTGATGGTTGTAGTGCTGCATACTTTGCCCTTTCCTTGAATAGTCGTTTATTGTATGCGTGTTTTGGTGGACTATTTTCTGTGAATTCTGATTTCCTATTCGACATTTATATTCTTTATAACTCGGAACACAACTAGTACTATGTATGCTATTCTGTATATTTGACACTGTAAATGAATACATTACATTTAGTGTATATACGTATCTGAACCAACCCAGATTCCCGCTGGTGACCCTGGAGCAAATTACCGTCATAGTTACATTTAATTAGAGAAATAAATAAATATAGTTGACCCATAAAATACCTCTACACCCACCCCACACCAAACATGCTACCTGGGCTCACCTCTAAGGTTGAACAAATGAAATTGTTTAATATGTTTTTTATTTTCCAAAGACGAGTAAAGATATGACAAGATTTAAAACTAATAGAACAGAAACGACACTGCATTTGTTTGTATCTGTTTAAGTGGCTTTCCCCAATATCTATGGGTTAAAAAGGAGAAAAACAACAACATTGTAATCCAATAATCACACACACGCTTACATCCCAACAACCTGGAAAGACGTCGGAGTTTGAAATTATAACATCGTTCTATGTTGGTTATCTTTCACAGACGAGTATATTAAAGAAACTGTGTGCAAAAATATAAAAACAATTACAAGGCCTACTAATTGCATTTTTAGTGTAATTGACCTTTTGGCGCCCTCCCGCAGGGCACTTCGGATGAAGTAGGAGAAAAAACAACAACATTGTGATCAAACCCGTCATGATAACGATGCATTTTTACATAATTAAAATTAACATATCCCCATATTACCACCCCCGACAGCCTGCTCCACCCCACACTCCACACACTGGCGCGACGCAGTCTGTAGCGCGGCGGATTTGTAACCGGAGGCCCCGGGTTCAATCCTCCGTGGTGCCACTGAGTTCCGTCGGTGTGTTCTTGGGCAAGACACTTTCCCTTAGCCTCGTCCGTCGGATGGGGACGTAAACCGGGCGGTCCCGTGTATCGGTATATCCAGTAGGGCAGGTTCCCGGATTCCTATGTATCTTTCCCCTCTCTCTGGGGCGGCTGTAAATAACCTATACTGTGTTGATGAGCCATTAAACAACATTCAATTACACACACACACCCTTGGGCAGTCGTCAATGATTGGTATCTTGTGTATCGTTCGAACGGAATAACCGGGAGATCTTTTGCTCATTTTATTTTAGAAAATTAAAGATATATGCATCTTAAAATGCATGTGATGTATTAGACTACTTTTGCTTAAACCACCTGATATAAAATAAGTGTTTGTCGTTGGACAAGTATGCGTCATGTATGGTAGTTTATTCATGTTATTACCATACTATGTTACTAAATAAATCATAAATTAAATAAACGGACGAGTATTTGCACTAAGCGAACGAACACATGTACTGACCTACATTTCATTTTTTAAAAATAAATTCGATTTCCCCGAAATCTATTTATAAATGTATATATATCAATATCATAGTATTTAAACCTCAGTATTAACGTATAGCTCTCGTGTGTAGTACGTTATTTAAAATATAAACTGGAATTAATATTTTGTTTCTAAACTTACGTTTAACAGTTTGGTTATATTAAAGGTAAGATCAATTAAACATATTAGTTTTGATACGTTTGTTTTATATTTGTCCATTTTGTACGACATAATGTAAAATGTGTAAGCACACTCAGAAAGTTTAAGTGCACTCGAATGAGAGGCGGAGTCACTAGAGTGTACGATCATACACGGACATTTAAATAGTAAAATTGAACATGATTAACTGGCAGTGTTTGAATACCTTGAGTGTGCATGTACAGATTAAATCGGTGGATTTACAAGAACAAGAAGTAGAAGCAAATTACAACCAAGAAACGAATTCAGAGACGAGGACTTATGTTAGAAAAAAGGCTTTACGTTGCTCAAACAAATGTTTTTATTTTATTATTATCCCAGTCAAATTGGACAGTGTAACAGAAAGAAATACATTTTACAGCATAACTAACACACAAGGAAGAGGTAACAGTGTGCATATAAATAGAAATGTATGTAATCAGAGACTTATCAAAAGCCAGAGCATCATCAGAATGTAACTTTCTTAAGCAACCCTAGTGTTAATCATATACATTTTGGTACTTTTATGACATGGCTTGCCTGAAATGGCAGTGTAATTCAAGAATTTAATATAACGTATATAAGTAAAATATGGTCAGTGTGACACTATGTAATGCATATCAGACCCTGGAAAAACAAATCTAACACAGCAGTAGCCCACTGATATCTTGTTTTTGGAAAATACATATATACCACTTACCATGAATTCTATTATTAAATGCCGTATACATGTACACACGAGAAATTCTATTAATAAGTATCGTTACGGTAAACGTGTACACATTTTATAACGATGAAATAGATTAAACAACAAATGTACACAATTTCATTCAAACATTTATGTAAAATAACCATCCCTTTCATTGACTTAGTTTTAATGATTGACAAATAAACATACTGAATGCTTTTACTAATTAAATATGTAAACGTACTGGGTGATATTACACTATTGATATTAAATGGCTACACATGTTAAGATACTCAGTAACCTTTCTTCAAATTGTCCTTGCGTTTACACTTTTATTTATCTTGTATATTTCTTCAGAAAATGCACGTATGGCGTACGGAGGATTTCCGAATTCCTTGGGAACTCTGGATCTTTCAGATCTAGAACAGGATTTTGTCTCGGTACACCCTGAACACGACCACTCTGATTTTCTGAACATACGACGGCCTCCGAATATAAATGAACTCAACAACAGTAGCATTACTCGACCTAATATCTACAACCAGGTAAAAATAAAGTGTAGATTTTACAATTTGTTATTGAATCCATATACATCTGATTAACTTAGTACATATATATATTATATAATCGATACTAGTCTATGAAAAATAGTCATTAATTATTTCATTTGCATATCACATCACGTGTAGTAGGAAATGTTAAATTGAGGAATACGTTCAAATTAATAATGCAATAGTGGCTCTATTCAAAGAGTGTATCGAAGCTGAGGTTGCCCAGTGAATAGCATGGTATTCTCTTAAACCAACTATCACGGGTTCGAGCCTCAAAGGTGCCACTGGTTTTCGTCGGTGTGTCTTTAGGCAATACAATTTCGATAGCCTCGTTTGTCGGCTTGGGATGTTAAATAGGTGGTCCCGTATATCGGAGTCTATACTCTAAGTACGTTAAAGAACCACAGTACGGTAGGAGAGGGGTACGGTTCTCGTATTCATATATATCCTCTGGCAGGACTGTACTTGTGTTGATGAGCCATTAGACAATTATTTATTTAGATTAAATTGTATCATGCAGATGCTCCCAAGACCTGAAGTTAACGTTCCACATGACGAAACGTACCTTAGCATACCTGTAACGCTTCCACAAACGTCCCGTGTTCGCAGTAACTCAGATTCATCCGGAAGTCAAGACCCTACTGAGGAAAATAGCCCCTATGGATCTCCGGGTCAAAAAAATGAAGAATTCGTCTCATCCTTGGAAAACAACGAATCTTACCGTAGGGATCGCATATACAACCGTGATAGACACGATATCAAGACATACAAGGGGAGACTTGATACCTTTGATCTATGGCAACTCCCATATTTGGCAAAGGAAGTTCTTGCAGAAGCCGGCTTCTATTACATCGGTTAGTGGTCGCCAACCGTTTTTTTGCTATCTTCTTTTGATGATTTGAAATATGTTACTTAAGTAATGTTATTATGTTCATACATGTACCGCTCGATCAATTTTCTTAAAATTGATGTTACTAACAAATGTCTTATAATCCGATTTTTGAATTTTGTTTTTCTCTTTTGTTTTATTCTTTTGGTTTTACTATGATAATTGCTACGTTATTAAAACGTTAGAAGTGTAGATCAATATAAAATTCAGCAATTTTGTGTAGTTGTTGTAATTACATTAAAACAAAAACAATTTAAAAGAGGAGTCGATACAGCATCTGTGCAAAGATCCTATCACGTAATTGTATAAAGATAGTAATTCTAATGTGATTCTAAGATAATTATATACTGCACAATACATTCAAATTAAATATTATGTTGTACTTTCAGGACCTAACGATCGTGTTTGTTGTGCAAACTGCTCTGAGGAAATAGATATGTGGGAACCTGAAGACGATCCCAGACAAGCACATCGATTACTGTTTGGCTCGGACTGCTTTTAATTTTAAAACACTGCAACTGAATGATACATGGACCACACCATATCACGAATTATATTACGATTTAAAAGAAATAAATCTTTAGCAGATATTAATAACATTAATTATTCTCAGCAACTAAATGTTAAAAAGTGTTATTAAAGTAATGAGGTTAGTCACACAGTCATAAGTGTTTATACATGTAAACAGCTATGTTTACTGCAAGGGGTGATCAACATGCAATGAAAGCATTTACATATACTTTTTAATTAATTGATTTACAATATGTCTATAATATTAGAAAACCAAAGTAACTTGGATAAAAATAACTAATTTAAACTTCATTGACGTCAGTTATGACGTCACATGAGTCTTTACCTTATTTTGATATAACAGTATTGTGTGGAATCCATCTTTTCTTGATACAATACAAAACGCATCGGAGCATATAACCTTAACACGTTAATGTCCGTAGATACAGAGCAAATCGAAAAAAAAATCATCACAGACATCTATCAAGATTTAATGTCAAGTTCAGGAACATGCGGTCATTCATTCTGTAGGCAATCGGAAATGCGTGTTTTTAATAATTGATACTGCAGAGCTGGTCAACTCGTCATGAAGCAGCATTTATTCACTGGCAGTTTCAAAACAAAATTAACTGGTGGCAAACCATTGTAAACAGTGTAACGAACTTCTTCACAAAAAAAAAAAAACAGTAAAAGAAAACGAAACATTCGAAGCGGAGAACCTCGTTGCTTAGTGACGTCACTACTGTTTATCCCGACAAATAGGAAAGACGACACAAATATATATGCGTTATATGTTAGCCGCATAGTTGTTCGTCTGATAAATAATACCAATATGCTGATCTCCATCGAATTACTTGTTGGTCACCCCTCTATAATATTGAACGTTTAAGGCTATTTACTTCTGTTAGAGTGTGCATTTCTCTTCACGTTCTAATTCTATACACGTTTTAAAATAATAAAACTCAGCAAGCATTAATTTTTTGGTATGTGGCAACGCCTCTTTTTTACTTGTTTGCTATAGTTCACTTCAATCTTAAAATTAAAAGTGACACACGGCTATCAAGCAATGAAATTATCATATCGATTTATACTCCTCAAAATAAGTTAAGGACCGCAAGAATATTGCTCCATATGCTTACCAGTGAAATTGACTACATACCATTTTCAAACGGTTATACAGAATGTGTAAGCAATGTTGCATTAAACTAGTCATTGTCATGTCCTCTGCATTAGACGAAAGAACAGAAGGCTGCTATACATTGTTCTGTTAATTAAGAAAAAATCAGAGATTTTTTTAAAATCTAAAAATCATTAATTTGCCTCAAAACAACACTACTAAACGTTTTAATATGTTTTTCAATGTATTCATTACGTTTAATCCCTACGAATGGAACTATGGACGGGAAGTTTTAATTTTCCCCGAAATTGACTAACCTTTGACACTTTAAATGTATACACCGAACAGTGTTGAAAAACGCTAATTTTTTATGCAATATCCAAAATGAAATAAATTTTTAAGACCTAGTTGAATATTTGGCACTGCACGCTTATCTGTGGAGTTATTCTAAATTAAATTGTGACAGATATTTGTTAAGGGACCAATTTTCCTGAAAACTAAAACATTTGGGTGAAAAAAAAAGCAAATGTTCCTAAAGAATACAGAAACACGAAACAGTTTCCATTTTGTAATGCATTATGTATTTAAACTTGTGCGAAGATGCAAACTTTAATCTTATTGAAATAAAAAAGAAATGGTCCTTAACTTATTTTGAGGAGTATATTTATCCAGTATCATCTTGACTTTAAACCTGCTTTCATATAATTCATTTTTTGCATTTTTCTACTATAGGTTTAAATATAATAATGGTGCAATGTATCCAACAGTTAATTATATGTATACCTACTTTGAGGTATAATATTATTATAAATGACATTAATGATTTAACAAATGCAAATTATGTAGAAAAACTAACGGGGCGCCGTGAGGTTTTAAAAATCAAGATGATAATAAAACAACATGAATTTCGAATGAACTTGCTACCGCTTATGTCAAACTGCATTTTTTAAAAAAAAAGTAAATTGGTAAACTTTGTATTCGTATTTTATTGTTTGTCTACTTAGTAGTGTTATAACGCATTCTGTCTGGATCTAAAATATTTTTTCTACTCGATAAATAAATTTACTTCTCTATCAGTTGTTGACTTGTTATTTTGAAGACCAACTTGAAGACCAACACAATGAACGAAAAAACAAAAGTTAAACCAAACACGACAAATTCGTGTTCGTAGAATTGATGTAAGAGATGTACACATAGAAATATCGGAGTAATTTAGACCAGGGATAATATAAAATATGCTATTCAGGAAAAACCAGCATCCACTTTACATGCTTCAAGTACCATTTTAAATATAAAGCAAAGGGTCAGTCAACGCCTGGCTCTGAATCTTGACGAGTTCCTATTACACTTCTTTTACACTATAATAATTAACATGTTAAAACTTCATGTCTACCTGAGTATACATACTCATAAATCATCGGTTAATTCGATTAGTTTATCACAAAAACTAGTTTGTCTCTCTTCCTTCCGTGTGGTTGAAGGGAGTATGGCACAAAAGCATGATATGCGTGAACACATACAATTTGTAGATTGACATAAATAGATAACATAGTACAGACAGATAAATAGGGTTCACGCATTCATTACTGTAATGTTTTATAATAGTTATTTTAATTTAATTACAAATGCAGGGGACGCTTGCCGAACATTTTATTGGATATTTTCTTTAAAAAAACCGGTAACCATGTGTGCCCATTGTCAACCAATACCTGCACTGCGTTGAAGTCCGTGAGAGATTAACGCATGTCTGTTACTATATTTGTACATAGGGATTCCGATATTATTTATATTTAGAAGTCGTATTATCATGTCCATCTTTTTTTGACATGGAAAATTCCAAAAAAAAATATTTATAGTCGAAACATAAGATGCGAATTACATCTTGAACACAAATTAAAAATCGGAATGGAGTTGCAGAAGTCTCAGTTATAGTCCATGAATGAACTAATTGAACATCCATAGCAAGCAAACCATGTATTTATAATCAGACAACCGACGGGAAAATAGATAATCTCTGCGGATCCATATTAGTGTACTACGATTTCGATTGGTGTGTCGACTACAATTATCAAAGTTTTACTAGCATTACCATTACAAATGTGTTTGTAAAACAAATTTTCGAAATATTTAATGTTGAACCAGTTACTTGAATTTCAAAAAACATTCAATTAAAAAGGAGGTAATTCAATATTATCCTTGTTTCATTTCTTTGTAGAGGGAATATCTGGAATAAATGGGTCAAATTAGGAAGTTCATTAGGAACTCAATTCAGTTTGTGGATATAAGCACATATCATGCTTTCATATAAAGGGAGAGTAACTTTCAAAATATGAAACAATTTTAACAAAAAATAAATATTTGACAAACTGTGGGTCAAAACAGAATAGTTATCACACAACTATACTAAAATATTATACCTCATTTGCATATTCCGCTCTTTGTTTAATGTGACGTCATCCGGTCCATAAAGTTGCATATTGACCGGGCGCCCGGTCCGATAGCTATAATAACGGACGTGTGAAAAAAACGACGTTAAAATAAATCATAAAACGTATTGATTTAATTTTTGGTCAGATTCGGTATAATATAACAAATAATGTATGGTGCTTCGGTCCATATGAAGTTTATGGACTGGGCAGTCAGACCTAGAACGTTATATGGACCTCAGCTTCGCTTCGGTCCATATAACATTCTAGGTCTGACTGCCCAGTCCATAAACTTGCATATGGACCTCAGCACCATACATTATCTGTTAAATATATTATATATATATCTAAAATAGGAATATTAGTCAAGATACAAAAGTGAGTAATTAGGATGTTGTTCATTGTATTTGATCTTATACGTACGACTTTCCTACAACCGCAGTTTGACATCATACTCTACAAAATGGTCATAAGTGACTGTTGCGGAATCATAATACTCCAAACTAATTCTACATAATTGTTATGATTTTACTGATCCATTGTTTTCATTGATCTGCTGTAGCTGAAATATTATGAAAGAAATCGCTATGTTTGACTTTTTATCTACTTTAAAAGTTTATATATATTTTAAAAGAAGAAAGATATAAAAAGCGGACAAGGAAAGTAGCATTCAATGACGACAGTCAACCATAAAAAACAAAAGCAAACGCCCAAACAAACAAACGAGAAGGCAAAAGTACTAAAAACTGCAAACGACATCACAAACACAAAAGGGTTATAAAGTGACATTCAAAACACTTATAACACATTTTAACAAAAAGGAAGGCCTTCTGCTCGTATTTAATCGAACGTGTTTATTGTTATAGGATTAAATCAAATGTCTACAAGTTTTGTTTAAGCAGAACATTTTGTCACTTTGTCGAGTAGTGCTGCGACACTCCAATTATCTGCATGCACGACCAGGTACGAGAGAGACAAGCAATATATAACACGATTTTCTTAAAACACTGAAAATATAATACTTGCCTGAATGTTAATTCATCGTTGTTGATCAGTTTTGGTATTGTGTTTACATTTTAGAAATATTTGTAATTTCTCGAATGTTAAATGCTAAATGTATTGACATCGTCTTACAAGTAACCACTCTTTAAAATGAGTATAGTGGTATTTTATTTCCAGTACGTTAATCTAATCCATTGCACCAGCATAATACGTAAACAGCGCACTAGAACTTATATCACATTTTGCTAATACAAGGTGTACACCATTTTCTGAATTAGATTTAACTCCAGTATATAGTTCCTCACAAATTCGGTGAACACGCTAAGGTTGAAGCATTTGTTTTAAATAATAAAACTAAATACAGCTTGGTCTATATGAACTTCGTTGAAACCAATCCTGTTGTCGATGACCATCCTTGTTTGCTGAAAGTTAGTCGACCTGACGCAAATAACGTACCATGTTTATTTTTAGACTGACTATGTTATGATATTTATAATTCCAGTTAACTGTACTGATATAATGTACATTTGATATAAAGAGTAGAACCATATATAACTACAGTTTTTAAGTTGTGCAATAAGGGCGTTTCTGAAGCATAGGACAGCACACACAACGAAAACGCAGATGAAGTAAACGTTCAATTTGTATTTCCTTGTTTCCAGTACACTTTCTCACAGAGAATAACGTGAAAGAAAATATTGTATTTGCTTTGTTTACACAATCCTCATATTCACAAGTTAATTTTCCGCGCGTTGAACTATCTTTTATAA
This sequence comes from Cyrtodaria siliqua, assembly GCA_037043455.1. Classification (NCBI taxonomy): domain Eukaryota; kingdom Metazoa; phylum Mollusca; class Bivalvia; order Adapedonta; family Hiatellidae; genus Cyrtodaria; species Cyrtodaria siliqua. The sequence continues at coordinate 31,320 of JAWPHD010005818.1, read as the reverse complement.
TTGTCTGTCTTATGCTCCTACTGTGAGGAGTTATATACTGCATATTATAAGTATAATTTAAATAGCGTATTGTTTCACTATCGTTTTCTATAAAAACGGTTATAACTCAAACATTTTCAGAAAATGTTTATTTAAAACTAAGTTTCGTTATCGTTCCATTTTCCATTTCCAAAACGCTGATTGCGAAAGCGATGTATTCGACTTCAGCTAATATAACAATTGGCAATGCTACAATACAAACGTTTTGACTGATATCTAGACATCATCTTTCAGAATATTCATTATAAAACATACGACCTTGAGTAGACCTTATAAAGGTCAAGTGATACTAGTAATTAGAGTACGGTTTACTCTCGTTTGGCACAACCAGTTTACTCATTGAAATGTCATGATAATATGCACGAACGTGTATTCTGTTCAAACATTACAGATACTTTATAAATTCAATGTTTCATGTTATACATACATGTGTAGAAGTAAATAAACCTAACGTTGTAATCATACAGATAAGCGAACTGGATTTCCGCTTACTGACAGGTAACTGCAAAGTTACTTTATTGCAGATACTGTGTTGTCTTAAATGCAAACACTGCTTCAATGAATGGATACTATAAAAGTAATGAGACTGCATACAAAAAGGATTAGGCAAAAATAAACACAAAATAAAAACGTTATAGCAATGGTACGTACTTTAGATGTCAACGTTTCAGAGAGGTTTGGACATTGAGGCGTCATACTTCTCGAAAATGCTGATAACAGATGCCTAGATAGTATGGTCTAACATCGACTGGTCGTCGTCTACACAAAGAATAGCTTAGGTAATGAAACGATAGCGTCAAGTTGATTTTGCAACAGTATACCTGTAGATTTAAAGATATCGTACTATGTAAAGTGAATGGCAAGACATTTAATAGTATTAATAATTATTCTCAATAACGTTTACGCTTTCAAATTACTATTTTATGTAATTTGGGAAACCAGATGAATTTACTTTATTTTTAGGTTTACTGAACATACAAATAGTTAAGTTGATAATTAGTTTGGAAAAACAAAACAACAAAATGTTATCCGTATCTGTTGTCTGGGTTTCCAAAACCTCTGTATTACGTGGACTTTACTAATAGTTATTACACTTTTATAAATCGAGTAAATAAATTATATGGCAATACAGGTTGACATTTTCACTTTCATATCAATAAATATAATACAATTATTTGGAACAGATTTGAAGAAATACGAATTTTACAACCCCACTGTAGCCACTTCGGAGCACGTCGTTTGTGTGCTATGACGTTGCCTTGCAAGCCAACAACAACCTAACGTTATAAAAGATGAAGCATGTTATAAACAGGAAAATTAATTGTTATTAAATTAGATTATTGTATTATTCATAGTTTGCATTAAATACATATTTTACAGCATTTTTGAATAATCATGTTTTATAAGTATATCACAACTTCGGAAAGAGATCATATGAATTCGATCGAGTTTGGCATACATATACAAAGTATTTAGAAAACAAATAGCATAGTCATTCCAAAAATAGACACATTTATTTAATACGTATTGGTATTCTTAATTTATTAAAACACACATATCTTGAAGATAAAAAAGGAAGATTTTAAAATTTTATTTTTTTTTTAATTCATTTTTTATTGACTTTTTTGTTTATTAAAAGTTAAAAATATTTAATATTTTATTAACGTTTTAGTGCTCCCTGATTTTTTTCTGACGAAGTCAGTTTCAACGTTGGAATACCAGTGCGATGCTAATTAAGTTTTATGTATTTTTTGCGGACGCATTACCTTTCACTTAGCCATTCCCGGAGTGCAGTTATGACATAATGACGTCTAATTTTGGACAGCTCCGTAGATGGGTTTCTCGTCCTAGCAGATCATTCATTGCAAGGTAAAAAGGCATAGTATCGAATTTCTGTTTAAATCAATTGATTTCTATTTTATTTTAAGTTAGATTACAAAGTATATGCATCTTAAAGGTTTACGTCAAACAATGAGTGCGATATCGAAAAGGTCCAGGTATTATTTGAACAGCCCTCGTATATATGCATGCATCTCAGAATATATATATATCTCTACCCAATTATCTAAAAATATATGTCAATGAAATGGTTACTACTTCAACCCTCCCCCAGCCACACACACACACCCACACACGCATACACACACACACACACACACATACACACGCACGCACGCACGCACACACACACACACACACACACACACACACACACACACACTAAACATATACGCGTGAATGAGGGAAACACTCCTGCAACCTCCTCCTACGCATATACGGTAGTAAAAGGTTTTATGTAAAATATGTAAATCTAAAATCATCAATGTACTCGTATTACCGCCTACAAAGAGAATATAACAGATTATTTATATAACGCATGTTAGCTAAGCGATCTGTTTGTACTCATTTTAAATAAATTCTGACTGATCGTAAGAATGAAAGTGAAACATGGTCTATAAACATTATACATACTCTTTTTAAAACGGCCCGTCCTAGGAAGGATGGATCTTGTTGTCTCCATCGTAAGAAGACACCTCATCCAGCCACATTATACTGACAGCGAGACGATCAATCTTGGCAATACCCTTTATATGCTAAACCTCAAGCAAGATAGATATTAATATCATTTTGTAAGTGACCCGGTCGGGGATTAAACCATTGACCTCCCTCAAGCGAGGCGGACGCTCTTCCGCTAAACCACCGCCGCGGTGTCTGAAAGCCTAACATTTGAAAGTAAAGGACTTGCTGTTCAAATTCTTGTACCAAGGGGTAAATATGTGACAGGAAATTTCTGTCGTGACGTAGTAAAAAGGTTGAGAAATACTTTGTAAAAAGTCGCCCAAAAACAGGCATCAGACATGTCCGTTTGTTACACGACAACGCTCCAGCACACACATCTGTCATTGTTAAGGACTTTATGAAGTCCAAGAAGATCACTGTGCTCCCCCATCCACCTTATTTAGTCCCGTAAATCCGATTTAGCCCCGTACGATTTTTTTTGTTTCCAAAACTGAAAACATTCCTCTCTGTTCGGAGATATTATACCAGATCAGCTCTTTGTTCTGCTGTTTATCAGTGGCTAATGAGTGTGCCAGAATCAGCGTACCGTGACGCATTCCTGAAGTGGATTGTTCGGCTAAAATTATGTATTTTCCACAAGGGAGAATACTTTGAAGGGATGAAATGAAAAAAATGGCTCAGTTTCAATCCAATTTCAAATCATGAATGAAATTGCATTTGAGACACCCCTCGTATTATATAGATGCATATTGTTTTCGGCAAACTACTGAAGGAAGGACAGCCGCCGCAAGAGGAGGTAAGATAATTGTGTGTTGATTTATATTATGAGTGAAAAAATAATAGTTGTTTTAGGGTGCTGGATAAGGTTGACCACACTGATCAATCAATATGTCCAATATGTTAAAAGGTAACAAAATGTTTACTTAATGCGTGCACTGAAAAACGGTAATTACAAGTACTTGTGTTAAGTTTCAATCCAAAATCTACAGTGGTTATCCTTGCAATCGTCAAAAACGCGAAATAATTGCTTAAAACACTGTGACATTCCCGTTCGCAACTGAAATGTTCACTCTGACTTCACGGTTCGCACTTGCAAAACACATTTTGGTTTGCTATTTTGTTTTACACTGTCGACTTTAAAATTCTATAACTCGGAAAAAGGTTCATTATTTCAATGAGATATTTTTTACAGTTATACAGAATGGATTGGCGATCTTGACAAGCGTTTTAAATTGAATTACAATTGCGAATATCAGTCTGTCATTTGTGTTTATTCTGCAAATTTCATAGTTTTTACAAATCGTTGGACATTTATAAAGGGTGCTTTACGCACTCACATCTTCAAAATCATTTTCCAAACATTTTAGCAAAATACGCAATAGAAAGCAAAGATAACTAACCCAGCCATTAAACTTCTAACAATATTGCCCATCTGACTTCTTTGCAACCGTCCGACTTCGCTGCAGCGGTTGATCAGTGTGTTGACGTTTATTTAAAAATGGATATAAAGACCCTAACGATGTCGAATGCTAGCACGACTAGGTATCGAGAAAGTCAGTTTAACTATAATCAAAATCTGTTCAATTAGAATGTAACATTACACTTCCTTTCATGGTCCAATAACAAAATGCGGTGTACCATAGTATACAGTAGTGCATGTAGGCCCTTCATTGACTTATTGATGAATGTGTATGCATGCCATTTGGTATACAATAAGTATATTAACCTTTTTATGCACATTAACGGGTGGCTTTCATTTCATAAGTGAAACATTATAATTATTTGATGGTACATAATTTTTTGTTATCTCTTGAACGGCCTCACGTTGACTGTGACATATATTTTGGCACCCTGCTGTTTTCTTGCCCGTCCCAATGTGTTTATGATCAATTTATTAGTTCTATATATAGGAATTACTATACTGAGTTGCAAAAGAAAGTGGACACTGAGTTTTTGTTTAGATTTAATTGTATAAAGTATTTTTAGAAATAAATTCTTAAATGAATATACCATGTTTACATATACATTGGTACGAATGTTTTTATCATTTCATTGCCAATATCATGTTGTCATTTGCTTTTCAGTAGGTCGAATCATTAATGGACTGTCGCTTGATAAAGAGGATAGTGTGTAAAGTAACATTTTCAAAATACCCAGTTTCTTTCGCAACTGAGTATAAGTCTTTAACGTTAGCAAATCTTGTAAATAGATGAAAATCGTCTCTTTAACACAGGGTGTCTCTCATTTATGCTCAGCATTTATTGTACCGTTGCGGTTCCTTCTTTTATGTCTGGTTAAATCCTATGCGTTTACATTTCAAAGTACACATCCCATGCGTTTACATTTCCACGCGTTTACATTTCAAATTACACATCGTAGTTCATTTATATATGTCAGTATCAACAAATCAAAAATGAATGTCATTCAGTCGCGAAATATGTGCCTTGGTTACACTGAAGTATTCAAAATACCATGGATCAATCACTTATCTCGGACACAGAGGAGGACCTTCGGAGTTATGTTCCTGCTCCCCCTTCTAGGCCAGGCGATCCGTTGAACATTTGAAACGACAATCATGTCACAAGGGAACCTGGACATGGAATCTACTACCAGGTATATGAATATATAGATAACAATAGTTCGTATAAGAAAGTGTTGCACAAAAAACAAATATTAAACTGAAGACTCTGTCGGTCTATTCACTCTGACAGAAATTAGATTAATCAAATAATGGTTTCTTATAGCAGTTTACATTCCGTTAGTCTTTCTTATTTTTAAATATCAATTGCGAAGTTTTATTTTACACCCATTCCAGACAGTTATTGGATTCGAGGTTCCGCCAGGAAACATCGCGAGAATTGAGAATCCACCCAACTGCGCGTGTTCGTAATGATTCAGATTCATGTACACCGACACAAGAATCAAGCCCTTTTGGATCGCCAAGGCAGAAATGGGAGGAATTAGCTTTAGGTTCAGCCGGTAAAGGTCATCGCCGCAAAGATAGAAGACGCGGTCGCGACGAATTTGACGTTGATACATACGAGGGAAGGCTAAACACGTTTTTTCCAAAATGGCATCATCCGACTTTGGATAAAGAGGTCCTCGCCGAAGCCGGGTTTTACTATACAGGTGTGTGATTGAAAATTAATAGTATACTTATAAGCTGGATCAATCTTACCAATTGTTTGTTATATAACTTGTATATAGATCTTTTACCTGAATACAATTGAATTGAATTGAATCAGTTAACTTTCGGCATGTAATTGATTAAAGTAAATTGACACGTTAACAAATGTCTTTATCGGTACAGAAGTTTCGCTTTTGTTCCGATTTAAACAGTTTTACTGAGGGTTGGATTTCCCTATCAGATATTTAAGTATGTATCTATGTTACAGCTGCAAGACATGTTGACAATAGAAGTATAATATTCCCATGATGTTAAAGTGCGTCCAAATGTATCGTGGTCTAAATGTTTACGTTATTCTGTAAATCTGTTATATTAAAGTAATTGCAAACTAACTTAGCAGCAAGAAAACAACTTAATATAGCTTGTACAATGTAGTCGTGTTGAGGCCTTAAATATCCGTACATGTATAACTAAAAAGCTATGCAAGTAGGGATTCTGTTACCATAAACTTCGAAAACACTTTGCAAACTTGTATTACCCTGATCAACTTTAAAACATAACGGTATCTTAAGAACTCTTCTGCGACAAGGACTAGCACAAGCTGACTTCTCAAAAGAGGTCATGATCTCATCATTTTGTAACGCACTGTACGTTTAGTGGTTTCAGTCATGAAATTTGGCCACTGCGCTTTCCTCTTTGATTGTGCGATGACCGAACAGATTGTGGACACTATGATGACGCTATCTAAATCCTCAACGGACGGTATTGCTCGATGGTCTTGTCGTACTCTTGACGGTTTGTTCTCTTGTTGCTGTGGCTTCTGCCATGTCATTGAGAACTTGTTTTGTGGTTTTCTAGGCTTTTATGTGTAATACTTATATTGTCTATTAATGCTGCCTTGTTTGTCAGATATTATTGCCTGGCCGGGATATCTTTATTTACACAGTCCCGTTTTATTCAGATGACAATAGGGTAAGAGTGAGGTTTGACGAACCATAAAACCTGGTTTAAGCCGCCAGTGGCATTTCTTGTCGCCGACCGTTCAAAGGCGGTTGCCCTATTTTCAACCCTTTTATTTTTGTGATGTCATATCTGCATTTTATTCAAGTTTGTAGTTGCAATTTGTTTCTCTGTGTGTTTATGGTTGGCTGTGGTCCTTGAATACTACAGTTCCTGTTTGATGCAAATATGAACATGTGTATACATTGATATTCCGTTAATGGACAACTTGCATGTATAAAATGGAACTGTCTACAGCGCACTTCATTTCCTTTGACTCTCGCTACCCCTATTACTATCGGGAAGGTATGACATTAAGCCTAAACCTCCAAACGAAACAACAGTGCTTATTGTCAACATTACACATACATGCACTAACACTCACTGGTAATGGAAAAGAGTGATACTCCAGTGATATATAATAAAACATATAATAGCATGCATAAAAAAGTCTGGCAGTAATAAATGTAGCTATTTACAATGAAGATATATAACAAAGAATAGTCCTATGAGTGTTAAGGGGTATATATGACTTATTGAAAAAGGTTAGAAATCGGAAACAGCTCAAAACGCCGATGTAATAGACTGCTAAATATAAAATGGCAACCAGCAACATATACTTATTTTATTTCTTTTTAACTATAATTTTTAGGTGAATCGGATCAAGTGGTTTGTTGTAAATGTGAACGCGATCTTGAAAACTGGACACCAAATGATGACCCGAGGAATGAACACCGCCAAAACTTCAGCTATGATTGCTTCTAGAAAATTAGAAAAGCAGAACTGCTTACTACTTGTAAATGAACTGTATGAACCGACGAACTGCCATCGCTTTATATTCTTCTTGAATATGGTATTGTTTGCAATTATATCTATAAGGACATTATGCGTATCTTTGTCGCGCATACCTGTCTAAGAGCGACTACGTAGTCAAATAATATAGTGTTTTTTTCAAGCTTTTATATATTTTTCATTAGATTTCATTATTATGAACCTAATTAACTGATTAGATAATGAAGTTATTTTTTGATATATTAAAATCTAGGATATTTTCAATATTTTGATACAGACCACGTGGAGATTTATTCGTTTAGCCGCTATAGCTTTTGTAATACATAGAGTTTGGTCTCAGTTAAAGAAGAAAGTCTGTGTATATTTATTTATTCATTTTGCTCCAAAAACCCATACATTTTTGGAAAGTTTAGGGTTAGGGTTATAAACACATTTTTCTCAAAAATAAGTATAGTGAATTTGTTTTTATTTCACTGTGTTATAGTACACGATAGTTGCAAACATTACAGAATATAGATATAAAAATCGAACAGGAAAAGCAGCATTCAAAGACGACAGTCAACCACTAACATACACAGAAACAAAGAACAAATTTAAAATGAATAAAAGGCAAAATAAGACATCACAAACACAAAAGGGTTGACAATAAAGCTACCGCCTTGGAACGGTCAGTGGCAAAAACAAAAGACTACTGGGGGTTTAAACCAGGTTCTAGGGTGCACCAGACCTCACACTTACCCTACTGTCAACCCAATAAAAAGAAGTTGTGTTTTTTAAAATAAAATAATGTTGGTTATAGGAAATACTTTTATTTTCTCGAAATGTCTCTGTTTTACCAAAAATTGCTTTTTCTTCGAGGATATGTAAGCCATTTAAGATAATATTCCCTTTTGTTTCCAAATATGTCATGCATGTTTATTCAAATATACATAGAATGGGATCATATATATTGAGCTAGAATAAAATTGAAGTAATTCGATTTGATTTTTTTCAACTAAATATCTTGTTTTTTGCCTAATTTAGCAGGTGACCTGTTACTTTTTAAGCTACAATATGCTCAGGATAGAACGTTCTAGCTAGGTACCAAATCTTAAAATAGATTGTTGTTCATAGTAAAACAATATGAACAAACTGTAAGAAATATCCTTAACATCTCACGAGAGAATATTATTAATTATTTTTCTAAAAATACAATAAAACTGATGACATGACACACCCGGGCGTAGGCGTTCTTTGGATCAAACCGCAATTTTGCGAGACCGAGTCGTGCGTCATAGCCCAGCCGGGCGGGTACACGTGTATGTCGGCGAACCCTATCCTAAGCAAGCAACAAGATATGTCGGACGAATCGAAAAACGTATTGTTTAACAAGGACTGATTATTTTGTATGAAACGAGTATGTTTGTTTTTATAAAGCTAAAAAAATAACTACTAGAGAATTATTAAAATATATCGATCCGCATAAAATTGTGGGTGGGGATAAGAAAAACAGATTCATACGTTATATTTGGAATATGTTTTATTTTGTGTTGTTCTTGCTTATGTTGTTTTCTGTTTTAGTATGCTTTCTAATATGTCATTGTCGTTGTCAACGGTGTATTATAACGTATGGCTTTAAACTATATGTCTCTAATATTTCATTGTAACACAGTTTAATGTATATATGCCTTTTAGGTTTTGCATGGTAAGTCACTCAAAATGTCTGCTTTTATACTCGTTTTACTTAATGAGACTGGTTTAATAAGATATACTTGCGGTGGTCGAGTGGTTAGCCTATTTGCCTCTACATCAAGAGGTCCCGGGTTCTATCCCCGGTGGGACCAGGTCCCGGGGTTGTCAAACTCCCTCAGCGGCTTATTCGGGCCAGTTATTGTAAAATTATGTCATTCTTCGAAGGGGATATAAAGTCATCGGTCCCGTGTGCAAGGAGAACATACCCTGTGTACGTTAAAATCTGCGCTAAATCTCGGTGTTATTCATTGATACTAACTGTCCTTAAGCCCTTCCTCGGAATAATCAAAATGTATTGTATATGGCAAGTATATCACGTCATATCTTATTTAAATGTATCCAACTCGTTTAATAAAGTCAAGATGAAAACAAGTACTCATACAATAAAGTTGCTGTATTGGAACCTTATTGCACAGTTGTTGGCTCCTTGGTAATGGAAAACTCTTGTATAGTTATTTTTTTCTTTTTGTATTGTTCGTATATGTTTACATATAACCTTTGCGGTGATGCACGCGTTGCTTTAATAAACAAATATATTCACATATATCAGCGTTCAGTTTCTTTGAAATCTCACACCATAGTTGGAATGGTAAGCTACACCAGAATAAAACATAGTAAGAATACCAAATTAAAGACTGCACTTTTGAGGTTGATGAGCAGTGTGTTAGTTATTTATAGCAACAGGTCGTGTAGTAATAGAAACAGAAACGCTTTACATTTTCTGAAAAAATAAGATGGTGTTTTAGTCTAAGGTTTACTGTTCACGGATATCATCATTGTACAAGGGTAACATGTGTCTGATTATTACTTGACAATACTATATACTTACAGAACAGCTGGTGTCTTTACTTCCAAGACATGTACTGTTTTTAAACATGTATAATATCCATTATATGATTTCATTGCATTTTTAAATATTCATTATGTTTCATTGTTTTGAATTAACGCAGCTCGAGGTTCAGTACCACCATTAACATGCCGCATTATCAGCTATTTTACTCCTTTACAAGAGCACTCTTTTAAATTGTACTTTCTGCTCGACCATTTTTTATCTAAAAGATATTAAGATATTTAAAAGAACGTAATATCGCCCTCTGGTGCGCACAGTATTATGTCAATATGTACATTTCCGCAATAATCCAAAAGAAATATCAACATGACAGAAGAAGCGATTGTGTTACATATGTGTATAATGGCATACACGCATGTACTTAATAGAAAGGTCGACTCCGTGACCTTGCTAGAATGTTAGTAAAGATATAAACCTGATTACTCCGTTGATTATACAAGGTTATAAATTCATGAACTTCTTCATGTACACATGTTAGATAGCAAATTAAACTAGCTTTGATCAAACGGGCATTCCATATTCGATGACGTCATAACGTCACATAGGTCAGTGCTGACAAAGGCAATGGCGCAGATTCTTTTATCTATATAATTAAAAGAAAAATGGTCAGAAGGGAAAATTAATAATTGTTCAATAACTTATGACGTCACATCTTTGTGAAGAAATTATGACGCTATATTTTTCTCTTGCAAAACTACAAAGTTTCATTCAAATCCGATCATAATTGTATGATATAGAGTAATAACAAGATTTTCAACATGACGTCACTGGCGGCCATCATGGACGACGTCATGACCATATTTGATGTTCTGCACATCTAGGTCATGAACTCTACAACATGTGAACATTTAGTTTTAAATTTGATCATAATTGCAGGAGATAAAGTGATTACAACTTAGTTAACAGGACGTCACTTGTAGCCATACTGGATGAGTTATGACGTCACAACAGTCAGTGGTGATAAAGACAATGACACTGAATACTAACAACATTGCTTACAAGATGCACTTAGAACAAAAACATGATGTTGTATGGCTGATGATGACGTCATGACATCATGTTATGTTCTTGCACAACCAGATCCTAAACTTTAAAAACGATCATAAATGCGTGAGATCTAGCGATAATACAGTATTCATCATGACGTCACTGTATGTAAGCCAGCCTAATTTGAATATAAAAATCGTCCAACGTGTATCATCACAAATGATTGAAATGTGAGTAGTTACAGTTTAACAGGAATAAATCAAAAGTAACATCAAGCCGTTTGATGTCCTTGCCACAGTTAATTTTGATATAAGTTGTCTAAAATGATTAGTATTATTTCCAAAGACACTATTATTTACATAACAGAACAATAATTTATTAACATAAATAAAAACAGTGATACCAGAGTGTAAACTCATAGTTGATGTATCCATTTATAAAATGCATGGTGTGAGTATTTACAATATACCAATATGCAATTAAAGTACCTATTTGACGCCGGTGGGGGAGGCACAGGGTGTTAATGCCTAGCAAACACAAATAATTGTAGTAGCTGTCCTACTGAATAACACTACTGTTTGTTAATAAGGGCAATGAGTTACTTTTAATGCTGTATGGACAGAACATGTGATCCAGTTTGTATACATCAACTGTTATTTTTGAAATAGACTATACGTTTAATCATTTTGTGGGAAACTCGCGTTTAACTGTATACAAAGCGAAGAGCTATATTTATAAACGTCTGAGATGAACTGATCTTGATAAAAAAAAGTGGAGCATGTGTGTTTACAAATATTGAAATTGAGTTTGGAATTTTATAATCACAACATCTGAGATTTTCTAATGATAATTTTCTTTATGCCTTTTGACTATGCATGACAATAATGACTTGCATATATATTCATAATCAAAAGGGGAACCTTACATTAAGGGAAAACCCTATTTGAACAAAAAAAGTGTTTTATGTTTATTTTTGTTTTTAAATAAATGGCAATACAATTCCGGAAACATTAACATGGGTTTACACGGCTAGTAGTTTTCAATAAAATTAATTAATATGTCATGCTGTGTAATTGAATGTGATTTTTCCCTTGGTATTTTAGTTAGTAGAACTAGTTATTACATGTCTACCTATATACAGTAACGCATATGCCATTACAAATTTTGTATTATGAAGTCTCTTGACTCATCATCGCACTTTGAACATTTTCGATTTTAAAAACCACGACTCATTGTGTACCATTTCCACGGATATACGTTGTTTTCTTCTTCTATTAAACGAAAACAGACCCGGTAGCTTTTAAAATCTCAAACACAAAGCTATGCCTGCAAAAAATGAGGATTATGATTTATCTTGAAAACTCCGATTTAATGTATATTTAGGTAGACATGTAATATAAAGGTAAATATATTGCTGAGCTGTGCCTTTCAGTGATATTAGCCCCGATTTACGATAATGGTACCACAAGCGGCCTTTTGTGTCACTGACCGTTACAATGCGGTAGCCCTATAGTCAACCCTTTTTGTGTTTGTGACGACATATCGACTTTTATACTTATTTCTACATATACTAAACACAATACCCTTTTATTATACTTCACTATGGCAGAGCACACGTAACAATTTTTGGTTGTTCGTATCCTTTAGCATTAATAAAATATTATCAAAATATTAAATTGTGTAGTTCACAAACAGCAAGAACACACATAACTATGTCACAGCGTGTTTGAATTGGGAAGCTCAAACATTGCCTGAGAGGTGTCTTTCGGAGCTAAAGAACCAGTACCAAATCAAATGTCTCGATACTCCTGCAATAACCTGTTTAAGTTGTTTGAATAATATCTGGTCATACACATAATAGCATAATTTTTGCCGTATGTAAACGTGCCGTATGATTAACTAGTTTTGTTTTGCAATGTTTCAAGGCAAAATAGTCACTAAATTGTGTATAACACATCCATAAATATAGTTGCCGGTTACAATATTTTGACAGAGAAAGTCGGTCATTGTCGCCATACTATAGCATTGGCATTTTTTTTAAAACCGCATAATGTGAAAGGAAATCTTTGCCTTTTTGCAATAGATGTCTCAGTCTGTTCTCGCTGGATAAATTGACTGATCTATGGACCATTTTATTTCACATACAAACGTAAATCAACTTCGAGTAAACTTGTATATTTTTTTTCGGATATACAGGGAACACTTTCTGCCATATACTTATTTTTTCTGCTTTTATCTTCACATCAGTAGTGTTGAATAATTGTTGTTTACTATATGGTTGACATTGCTGATGCCTAAATTATGTATTTAGTTGAAAACTTTATTTTACCATATGTTCAGCTTTTTTTCAAAGATGGCGGATCAGTATTTCTTCCACATAGCCTCTTTTAAAAACTTCGATATATTTGATATTGTTCATTTGCAATATCAGTAATTCGTCATTTTCAAAGGCATTTAATAGACGCACTAAAGCTAGGGCATATTCTTCGTATATAAGCATATGCGCGGTATGATTCACTGAATGTTATTACCATTATGTGCATGTGGAGAGGTAATCAAACGTAACAACTTAAAACAGATTAGTCTCCAAAGTAAACATGTTACAAACGGTATATCCAATACAAACAAAGGCTTATACATAGTTGGCTTAAAACAATACAATCACAATAATAGTAATATACGTACATGTATGTAATCACTTTTAAGTGGTATCATATCCCCTTCGATCCAGTCATCAGTTATTTACGTAGTCATACAGATCAAATATGTCACCAATTTGTAAAGCAGAAAGTTGGAAAACTCTCAAGGTCAGACAAAGTACATAGCGGAAGAAGAAGAAGAAGAAGAAGAAGAATAGAAACAACAATAGTTGTTTACACTATACAACGGAAGGTACTAACACAAATAAACAGGGAATTATCAATAGGTATTTCCACTGTAGAATTATATACAGAAAGGTAAACAAGCGGTATTTGCACTGTAATCTGGAAAAGCTATTTAAGGAAATAGTAAAGGAAGTTAATCTTCCACATAACTGTAGTAGCAATGCAAATGGTATGGAAAGCTTTAAACTATATACTGCATATATATTTTGTGTTTCACAATTTTTGGGTTTACTGTCTCATATACATAATCAGGATATTGATATAACGAGTACAGTGGCACAGATTCATTTAATATTTATTTATTACAATATCTTGTCTTACATATAATGCGTGATAACGATTTTTCTAAATCGAATCAACTATCCTTTTCTTTACATTTTCAGCTAAACTATAATAAAGTGCGACGATGTTAAACTATACTATACTGTTAACACACTTAAACATGACAGTTTAAGGTTTATATTTTTCAATCGATAAAAGTCAATGTAAAGTTTAATTTGATTTTGAAAGGGAGCATTCATTCATGAGACAAGTTCTTTCTTCTGTTTATGTGTAGCTTATCTTAACCTATAACAAAGATTTATTATCCATGTATGTAGCGATGCATCTTCATTCAGTACCCTTTTAAACCACAAAACATTTAAACAAATCTAGTTTAACCCTCTAAACTGATAACGCGCTCTAATAAACTACTTTGAGATAATCGACCCATTGACTATAACCGTATTAAACATGTATGAGTAAGCAAATTTAGAGCGTGTATTTATATAATTGGGAATTCCAGTTTTGTTTTGATCGTATAAAACGTGCACTATGGTTGTGTTAACTTCCTCTTCGGAGATTGTCCTTCTAAGGAAGGAGGGGATTTCGATCCCTCTGTCAGAGAAGTGCAGGTAAGAATTAGTTAATGCTATTCATCATGTATCTTAAATTGCATTGTGTTGGACAGAGTTTTGTAATCATGGTTAAATCATATTAACATCTTACATAGTCTAACGTTCGACCTTTGTTAAAACATCAGTGTACTGTTATTGTTTATTTATTTTAATTAAATATGTGATGATTATCAGTAGCGCCCTTGCTGATTGCTTTCTGTGTTGTATTTTATGTTTATTATTAAGATTCTTATGCTAGATATGGCATTTAATTGGACATGATATGTATTTATTTATTTTATATTTTATGATATACTATTCTAAGAGGAATATATTACGCGTAAAATCGTGTTCATTATGTTTTAAGATGCGGGTGTGGTATCACAAATTACTAAATACTTATGTTTGCTGATAAATGGATTCTTTATTTTCCTCCAAATGTAGGAGAGCATATACGTATAATTATAGCATACAATACAAATTCAAAAGTTAACATAGACGAAAGTCAACATATACTTAGATCACGATTTACCTCCATTTTTATACAAATATGTATACAGCGGCATTTAAAGACCCTGCCTTTTAAAAAAATTAGCAGAATCGATAAATGTGTATAATATGTATAAGATAGCAAAGTATATCAGTTCGCATTCAGTAGCGAGCTATCGTTCTTATGAGTTAATATTCTACGTAACTTCTTTTTTTCGTCATTAGATTTAAAATGAGGTCATGTCTGAAAACGACAGGAATTTTAGATTTGACCTACCCTCGCCGGATCTGAGTACCACAGTGATTACTGATGGTAGCAGCGCTCCCTTCATTTCATTATCATCTCTAGATCAACATGGATCAATCGAAATCCGTTCTCGGCCATCTACTGCAACTGTAACCATTCCAGGGGGACGTTCAGCCAATGCGAGAAGGTCTATAGAAGAACAAGATCATAACAGGACATTACAAGAATTGTCGGCATCCTTCACCGCTTATAGTCAGGTAAAACAAAGCATTATATCGAAGTTGTGTAATTGTAGAACCCAAAGCATATGAAATTAAATACAAAAGGAATTAACTGATGATTTCATGCTATGTGTGTGTTATACTGTTGATGTTGATGTATCGTTGACGGTATTGTGTGTCTTTTGAAATATTTAAAGTTAGGGAAAAGATTTAGGTTTATTTAAATTAACCCAATCAGTACATACGTAATTTTAAGATGAAATACATAAGAGGAATACAGTCATGTTGAGGTATTTTGTTATGTCTGTGTATTTTGTAATCATTTACTTTCTGCTCCATAACCAAATGACAGGTGATCCCGCGACCTGAACTTGCAGTTAGTACTCCAAACGATGCAGGAAATGTGCTAAGTCATCGTTACGAATTGCCTCCAGCTCCTTCCAATTCAGTACCGCAACGACACGGATCAAGAAATAGTTTTTTCGTCAAACCAGTCATGTGAGAAATGGTTCGGATTCTTCCGAAGGTCATTCTCCGGACGAGGAAGCAAGTCCGCTTGGTTCCCCAGAACGCAAGTTTGAAGAGTTCGTTCCAAACTCTGGCTACCATCCTGAACGAGCACGATTTCGAGACAGACCATACAAGCGAAACGACCTGTTTGACGTATCAACATACGATGGGAGACTGGCGACATATTTTGACTGGACTCATTCATTCCTGGATAAGGAAGTTTTAGCCGAGGCGGGATTGTTCAGCACAGGTAATTTAGTGTCTGTCAACTATGTATATATTGTGACTACATATACCATGTATACTGAAAGAAATAAGTTTAGCAAGTAAATTACGTGGTAAATCCCATTGCTCATGTTCAAGACTATGCGTCGCAGAGGTCCTGTACATAATATAATTTTGGTTCCCTATATCTTTATAATGGCAAGTTTATTGACAATTAGTTTTGCGGTTTCTATAACTTGAGACCCAGAACAATTATTTAATAAAGTTTAATCAAGCTCTTTACCATATTTGTATTTTTTAAATGTGACATATGCTGTTTCAACTAAATAGGAGATAACTATGATACTTACATTGGAACACAAGTAACAGATGAAAAGAAATATCTCCCTATGTCATTCAAATGTTTTCGAATACTTCTCATTATAAAATTTTAATATATTTATTTAAGCTAGATATCCATATTTACTTGCTAAATTTATTTCTTTCAGTATATTTTTATTAAAATACAAAAGCTATCTGTCGTGTATTCTTTTAAAAATGACTTTATTTATTTACTCTGGACACGTCAGTAATGTGAACACATTTGAAACACACGTTTCTGTATGTTTATGTATATTTATGTAATGCATTTCACGATTTCGTATATATTCCATTCCATTTCTATAAATGACCTATATAAAGGTTTCAGTGATATAGTTTTATAAAGAAATTGGATTCAATAATATGCATGTATCTAGTAGCATACCCCACTAAAGAAAATACAAATTTACATCTGCATAGGTGTCGCGGATGAGGTGCGGTGTTCCAAATGTGGCGGAGGCATTGATAATTGGGAACAGGGAGACGATCCAAAAAAGGAGCATTTCAAACATTTTGGAAGGATATGCTTTTAGACCCATATTGGTAAAAATATAGACTTTTACATATTGTTGTTTCTTATTTAAGTTATGTAAATATCAGTGAATGAAAACACATATTTCACGATTACGCAAACAGTGGGTATATGCCAACGTTTTCGTAATCACATTTATTTCGAGCAAATATACTTATTACTGGATGTTTGGTGCGCTTGTTTTTGCCAAAAACTCTACACACTCAATTAAAATAAGACTTAACAAGTTATACAACATGTGTATCAGCAAAATAGACATGATAATGGTAAATAAACATATCTTACTTTTCCTATCTTATCTGAATCAGATAATATATAGATGTTTACATTCGAATGTTGGTTTTGATAGGAAAATGTATTCAGTGGCAAAATATGCTCATTAAACAATTTAAAATAAGAGTATTTAATTTTAATTTCCTTTCAAAAATAGTTTTAATATGTTAGAAGAAAATAAACCTTTAGACGCACTGACAGTTTTACCTGATACTTGTTAAACTTAATACTAAATTCATTTGATTTTTAAAAATGTTCTCCAGTCCCAACAACAAAGACGTTTATATAGGAAAACCTTTTTAAAAATATGTTCACCTACAAGCTAATGTATTTCTCAACCAATTTTCAAACGTACGATACTTTTATTTAATACCACTAATCATAACAGGTCCAATGAACTATGTTGTGTAGGAATATTGTCACATTATAAGTTTTAAGAGTAATTCTGAAGAAAAAAATAAATTACCTTAGTTGAAACAAATGATAGAAACGCCCCCAAACGATAGAATTTCATTTTGTGGGTAACGTAATATTGTATAATCAGTGTTTTAATTTTGCATATACACGTTACCAAGTATTGTCTTTTTGAATCGATTTTAGTTGCAATTTATTCCATTACAGATTTAAAGGAAGCAAGAAGATGAAGTTAGGCGTTCATTTATCACACTTCTATCTTTTTCCCGCTTTTCCTATACGTGTATCAGTACAAAGGATGGAATACTGCAACTTTAACACAAGCTAGAAGAAAAAACAAACAGATTATATAGAGTCAGCTACATTCAAAATAGTGACCAAACATTTGAAATTGATGAAAACATGTAAATGAGACAACACCTATACCACATTTCGAGAACTGACGACACAAATTTACCTATTTGGGACATAAACTATGTGTTATTTGAATACACAATCAGATACGCTATAAAATAAAAAATAGTATCCGAGTATTAATATATTGTGAAGACGAAATATTAAATTGTGTTGATATAAGTTATTATTTACAGCAGTATACTGCAGATTTCTAAGCCGAGTTTAAACATAAGCTATCATTACCTTTATTCTGTACTTTTCACATAAAAATGATTCTTATTAATAATGAGTTTGTCTTGTTAATCATCAATTCATAACTATCCGTTTACATGAATCATAGATTCATTTACATGAATCATAGATTCATTTACATGAATCTAAGATTCATAATATATATATACATGTACTTATTGAGTGTCATTTTGATAATGCAGACCAACATTAATTACAGTTGTTTTTTTCAATTCGTCTTTAAAAAAATAAATACATGTATACATGTTATCCTTCTGTAAATAAATACTGAAAGGGGGAGCCTTTAGAAACAACTAAAACAAGCATGAAATAAAAGTAACAGACTCGGTTTTATTGAGTCTGTTCGTGTGAGCTTATATAAGGTGCAACGCCTCTAACGCTCAACCTTAAATAAGACTTAGCACAACGTTTCATGGTATGCATGTACGTATGAATTTCACAGAGAACGTGTCGTTATTGACATGGAAGAATGCCAATACGAGAATTTGATGTTTGTAATTGGAGAACAATCAAAAAAGCTTTTGTATGTTAAGATACACTTTTTATCATTTACAAGCATTGAAAAAAATGTAGTACAACGTTAATAATCGAACCAATTCAAGCAATGCTATAACACGCATTTTGACGCAATTGTTTTACGTCACTGGCTAATCTATTTCATTTTCTCACGTTGTCTGAGGTCGTTTGTGTGTCGCTAAAACACTTCTACCCTTGCAAAAGATGCACTAGCATAATAGTGCTCTGTACAAGCTAAACGGAGTTGTCTTTCTTTGCACAATGCGTGATCCTTTGTCGAATCGTCAACATATAGTATTAACTAATAATGTGTTTATTTTGTCATCAATGACTGGATCTGACAGTATTCAGTATTACATGGATTTGACTATCAACACTCGATTTAACATGTCACCTGACTATTTAGGATATTATTGTTTATACAGCATACATTGAAAACTAATGGTTGCAATTGTAATATTGTGTATGCAGTAAACAGTTATGATGGAAAACCAAGACCAAATTAATGTCCACCGTGCCCGAGGTGCCAAATACACAATAAACCAACCGCGAACCACATGATTTGTGTACTTTGATGATTGATATCAGTATTTGGTACCAGGGATTAAGTAATTACGATGTTGGAAAGCGCATTTTCATTGCATTTATGGCAGGCATTTTTCAGTTGTACTTCATGTTGACATCAAAACAAGATGCCTCACTTATAGCTATATATACAGCATAACTATGATTCGAACCAGACAAAAAGTTTATCGACTTTATTTGAAAGAATGAGCGTGCCAGTATGTTGTACAAGCTGCGTTGGTTGTCAGGCAGTAGTTGTTGTTACTTAGGTGATGCGTTCTATCTTCTACAGGTGTTTGGTTCTCTTGTTTAGAGAGAGATAGTTCAACTCAGGGCATCCCATTGTCCCGAATAACTGGGTTATTTGCAATCTAACACAATCACAAAAACAAAAAGGAAACGCCTAAAGATCAGTTTACCACTCACTTTCCGCTATATATTGTATGTTTAATATGCTACTGATAATCGAATGGTACAGGACGACATTATGCCTGTCCTTTCAGAAAGAAGGTTTAAACAGCACCGAACACACCAATGGTTACCCCTTTAAAGTTTCTTTATCGAAAGAATGCGCATTTGGCTCAAGCAGGTGAGCAAACGTAGGCTTTTAATGTTGCAGTCTCTTAACATTAAACACAATACCGAAATGGCTCGACTTTTTCAAGCGAAACTTCAACATTTATGAATTTCGTGTAACAAAGTATACATTGATTATAAATAAGTACTGATAAAGGTGATCCTTTGAGAGCAACTAACACAATTAAGAGAATAAAGCAGCAGTCTCGGTTTTATTGAGTCTGTTCATGAGAAGTAATGGAGGAAGCAACACTTCTCACGCCCCCTAGCACCGGCTTAAGCGGTATTTTACTTCAAAGCCACCTATATTGGGCTCGTTGGTCCCAAAGGACCAGTAAAAAAATAACACTACTGATAAGGTCTACTACATGACAGTTGTCCTTTCTGCAATAAGTTGTAGCCCCTTTTTGTACAAAACACGTTGAGATATATCTGGAATTTTACGTAGAAATAGGTGTATATAACAGTGTAGTATAGGCAATCTTTTGGTTATGCGTTTCTTTTCCTTTCAGTATATAATGACATTAACAGTTCAATATTTAGTAAAATATATCAAGTTAATATATAGATAATCTAATGTTTTTAATTAGCTCTTGTAACCAATTTCCACATGAGTTATGACATGACTAATTTATGATACATTATCAGTTGTGTCCACCATGGGGAGTCATAATTTAACATTTAGTAAAACTTCTTTTACTCAAAAGTATTGGCAAATAATTTAAATTGGAGAGTTGTTGCAAATATAATGGCTTTAAGATGTCAAGTATATTAAGTAATTAGATCAGTTAGAATGAATAGCTCCGACATTCATTTTCTAGCTCCGCCCTCTATTGTTCATGGGCCCACAAACATTGGCCATGTGTTCTATTGCCTTTTAGGGCTGTTTTTGGGACTACACGTGGTGAAATTTGGTACAGGTGTAAATACCGATTTGAATGTTTAATTGGCTCAAATATCTTGTGGATATAAGCATTGACTGACAGATAGGAACTATGTATTAAATTTGTGATAACTCATTTAAACTGCAATTTGTTTAAATCTGAAGTGATTTATTTGACTGTTTCATTTTGTTCCTTTAATATGTAACACGTGATAAGTACAATTAATGCTCCTAAACATTGTATTTTATTTCATAAGGTTTTCAAATAACAATGACCATTTTTATTGTTATAAGCCATATTTTATGCTATTTGCGCATTATTAACGCTAACATGTAATGTTTTAAATTATGTTTCATTGTCATGCTCATTAGAAACAAAATTATTCTTTAATGTTCAATAAAATGAAAGTAAGTAGTTTTCATTAATTGACCATTTAGTTTTTGAGATTTTAATGTGTTGCCACTTAACATGTTAATGGAAAATTTAGAAGGTGTAAAGCTCATTAAATATGCATTTTCCTTTTATGACCATTACAAAATAAATGTTAGTCATATTGAATGCCATTGATATTATATGGCCCCTTAAACAAGATATGGCCCATTAATGAGGGTTCATTTTAATGCTCATAAATATATTGTTCACCTTCATGGGTCACAATATATAGTCATATCAATTTCTTAATGTTGTAATAGTAAATTAATAATGTTTACTTTTAATGCCGATTACAATGTATTTTCTGAATATTATACCATTAATTAATATTTAATAAAGCCATTCAAAAATGTTTATAATGCCTAGTACATGGTATTTAATGGTTAATAACGATTACTTTTTTGGCCATTAATTGTGCCAAATATCCTGGGTTTAGTTCATAGCTTGTTGATGATTTATTTTAATGGTTACTATTTATGTGATGTTAATATGTCCCCTGTTGCAGTATTCAAGCGATATATATTTTCTTGTTTTGTTATTAGAAATTCACATGCAAGACTTAACTTCATATGATTTGCACTTTATTTTCATCTCCTAGTTTATAAACCTACTGTGAAGAAAAACTCATTATCAATAAATAAAGAATACTTTTAAATCAAATATTACTTCACCCTTGTAAAAACCAAAATACAACAACACATTTGGAAAACAAATGTTTATTTTGAAATTTTCATTTCGTTTATAATTTTATTTTCTGTTTCAAAACGCAAAATATTCGACTTTTTTCTAACAATAAAATACACAACTGCTGAAGCCCGCTATCCATTTATCATCTTCCAAAATCTTTAATATAAATACATATTATGTAAACCAAATTATGATATTCAAAATATTACCATCTTTAGCCTCAACCAGTTAAATCATCTATTTATTGTTTTCAACGTGGAATGATCTGTTCTAACGTTACGTGCACTTTGTTGTCTTAACTAGCCGCAGACAATGATTCCTTGTAAACAAAACAAAATATAAACAAGATGAAAATAAATAAATAATAATATCTGGTTACAGAGTGATGCAGTATGTCTTTTAGTTCTTAACGTTACGGGTAAGATTGATGTTAGAGCACCATATCTGTCAAATCTTCAAATGCCGAGAACAAATGTATGGTCTAGCATCGACAGGTCCGCTACTACGTTTAGCAGATATTATAAAGTGAACTATACAGTCAGGTCGAGTTTGTAAAACTATTCGTTGTAGATCGAATCGTATGAAATCCATGACATGCATTTTAAATTACTATACGTATATAACGTAAACGTTACACTTAAAAATTAAGATTGTATATGTAATTTGGGATTCATTGCATTTGTTTAATTTCCAAAGCCTGTGGATATATTCATGTTTCTTTGAATATACAATAACCCTTTTCATTTGGGAAACCAAATACATTTTCCTCTTTTGTTTCTGGGTTTCCAAAATTGTTGTATTTTATTACGCTTCCTTGAACATACAAATATGTTAGTTTATTTCGCTGTAGTGTTTACAAATATATCGCTCGCAAAATGTTTCATGTTGTACCTCCACCTCCTCCGCACCCCACCTACTCCGCACCACCTCCTCCTCTCCACCACCTCCTCCTCACCCCACCTCCTCCTCACCCCGTCCCTGTCAAAATATGCACGCGGAAGCCGAGGGCACGCCTAAAAGCCCATTCGACTTAGGTTATGCGGCAGTACGGAATTTTATAAATACATATAATGATATTATCAGGCATCATACCTAAGAATCATTCTTCAATGCATATTTTCGTCTAACCCGACCGCCCCCACCCACTATATATTAAAGGTTTGGTAAAAGTGCAAGTATCAAGATCGGCCACAGTTTATATACCTTGTTTCAGTTTCGGTTTGATTGAATCATATTCAAACTATATAAGTGACATGACTGCGCAGAGGGTACGGATTATGTATGGGACGAATATGAGCTATTCGATCTATTTGTAAACACTATAAACACGTGGGTTTACAAACTGAAAACTCCAATATTAGTAATGGCATTTTCCGGATGATCCTATAAAATATGAAGTATGGCTATCATACATTCTTTTCGGAGACTTTCCTTCCTAGGAAGGAGGGGACGCTTTTTTTCTGCCTTTATCGCAATTAAACAAAGCAGGTAAGAATTATGAACTAATTTTAAACGTGAACAATATCCATAACCTCTTTGATATACCATTGCCAGAAAGTAGCAAAGTATTTTATTCTCTTTAACAAATACATGTAACTCGCCGTCGTCAAATTTGGAAACAGAATATACCATATAAGTGCTTGGTTTCATCATACATTATATGCTTTATATTAATGTATATGATTACATGCGTGTTATTAAACTTTCACACTGCGAGGTCTTGACGAATTATAGTTAAAGTTATCATGTAAATTTATGACAGTAATTAAATTTCCGTATAACATTTAATTGTATTGCTTAAGTACATTGGGTATATTGGGTACTTCAAATTCATCTTCAGTATCTTCATTACATTGAATTGGACGTGAAACGATGTTGCATATGCGTTGTGTACATAAACATTTGTTTATTCTCGTTGTATTGCATTGGGTATTTTAGCGAGTAGACCTCGGTTTTCTGATCCGAAGGTCAAGTGTGAAATTCTTTTTCAAGTAATTCGAGAATTAATCCCAATTCGACCCTGGCTGGGATAGAACGCACGATCCCTGGGTTACTAAAATGAGGTTCTATTACATCACGGAGACATCTGCGTTTAGATGCAGTTTATATTAATTGTTTGCTGTTTTTAATTTGAGAAAATTTACTTTACGTTTGATATGTTTCATTCAGATTTAAAGTGATGTCATGTCTGACATGTCTGACATCAATAGACGTTCTGCTCAGAGTTCCTCAGGCTTGACTGATGGTAGCAGAGCACGATTGGATTTACCCTCTCCAAATCCGATTCCCCAAGTTTATACTGATGGCGGAAGAACACCCATTGTCTCATTATTATTGTTAGATCATCGTGGAACAATTGAGATCCGTACCCAGCCGTCATCTGCCACCGCAGTTAATGTAGTGCGACGTTCCGCTAATGTGAAACTGTCCATAGAAGAGCAGGATAGCAGAGCCTCTCATGACTTTGCACCATCTTAAAAATAATAAGTCAGGTAAAACATTTTAATTCGACTTCAACACCAAATCTTACAGTCACTACTTATAAAACAAATGTTTATCTGAAGACACATTTGCACGGCAATATAGCATTGCAGTACACAACTATTTACATGACGAATACATTGAACGAAATGAGGTATACATTACAATTATTGCAAATATATACGTGTATATTTTAGTAAAGGCGATAATATTATTTTGTAAAAAATGTGATTTTCTTTTTAATCTTATATACTCTCCAAAAAGGAAAGTACCCCACCCCCACCACCCAATTTCTTTGCTGGTATTCCCATAGGTCACATTTTGAGAGCGAAGGACAGCTTAAACAGCGCTTTAATTAAAAAAGTGTTGATGGTTGTAAGTACACTTCACAGAGTGCTAAATATGACATTAAACAGTTGCATTGTTTGCCAAGCAATACTCTTGTTTTGGATGCTATGGAAACTTTAAAGATAGGTACGTTGATGATTTTTGATAATCAAAAGCTGCTACCTACACAATCGGTGTTGTGTTTTGTCTGTGATCTGTTTCGAAAGCACCGTATAGAGAGTATTGTCTTGGACAGATTGAGGTAATGTTTGCAGATTTTATATGTGTTAATCAAAAATGCTTGGTTTTAGAAAAAGGGAGATAAATCACTTGTGTACTGAACTTTTCAAAAAATATTTTGTTTGGACTATTGGTGTTGGACGATTTATTTATTCTTTATATATCATTTATTATTCCTGTGTTGCTGTCTATATAATAAGGGAAAGAAGAAGGGGTACTTTTACTTTTGACCAGTATAGATGGTACCATGATCTAAACGTGTTATTACGCTCTCAACAATACAGGAAACGACCTCCGTCGACTGCGTTAAATATACGGCAGAACAACTGAGCTCAATATCTAGTTACAAAAACACAACTGTAACATTGTTCCGACAAACAAGCACTACGCACAATGGTTCTGATCAATCCGTATGGTATTTAATTTACAGAGAGACAAGCCCGTGTAGTTCCCCGCATCGCAAGTGTGGTGAGGAGTTATATATATAAGCGGAACGATCTATTTGATGTACCAACATACGAAGAAGATTGGAAACATACTTGGACTGGTATAACTCATTTCTTGATAACAAAGTTTAGCAGAGGCTGTTATTTATTTCATGCAGGTATGTTTTTGTCTATCATGACGTATATTTTGATATTAACACATGACATTATCTTGTTGTAGCAGGTAATCGATAAGTTAATTAAAACGACATCAATCTAAAGTGTATACAGCCTTTCGCCATCATCCAATTATATGTCATATGTCTTATTCACTAAGAGCGTTGTCTTGCATTAAATACAAAGACATGTGTTATCACTCGAAACACATTAAAGAGCATGCTCTGCGTGTGGTATCAATCGGTTAAGTGGCATTTGAGAGTGCCATTGAATAATCAGACGCATTCGCTCCTCTTCGATCTCCTCCATGCGTCTTATTGTCCGATTTCTTTCTAAAATACCATGTCATATGCATTCAACTGTGTTTCCATCTTCTAGATGGCTCAAATGTTCGTACTTTTGACATTTTAAATACTGAGCTCTGATCAACCCGTGGTCAGAACGGTAGCTAGAATATTTTTATGTTTTAAATATTCATGTTTACCTTGTGGTGCATGTATACTATTGTTTGTTAAGGTGACATAAACATAGAATAAACAGTTTTAACTGTATACAAATTCGTAGAATATATATGCATAGGAACAAAATGGAGACAATGTCCTTAAATTGATAGGATCTTTGGCGCAATGTGATATATTTCGTCAATAGTCAGTTTTTATTTGGTTGAATACGTTTTCAGTTGATCACTGCCTTAGGGCATTAGTATTTGTTAGAGAATATAACCTGGCGGAGATATCTTCTTTATTTACACCATCCTGTTATATTGGGATGTCAGCGGAGTGAGAGTGAGGTTTTGTGCACCCTATAACCTGGTTTAAACTCCCAGCTTCCTTTTGTGTCACTGGCCGTTCGAAGGCGGTGGCCTTGTTGTCAGCCCGTTTATTTTTGTGATGTCATATTGTCATATTTCCTTTATTCATATTTAAGAAATAGAACATCGTTTACTGTGAATTATCGTTTAATATATCACGGTTTGGAGTTCAATTGTAAACATTAATTTCACGAGCCCGAAGTGCGAGTGAAATTATTGTTTACAATTGAACGACAAACCGTGATATATTATAGATAATTCACAGTAAACGATGTTCTATTTCTATTCTAATACCTCTAAAATGTGAAAATAACGCACACATCTGAAAGCTTTCGCATTGCTTTGCTTACTCTCCTAACGTTGCATACGTGCGTGTTTTTAGTTGACTATAGTCCTTGCCCAGATAGCATGCATATCTTGGGCCACATCAAAGCAATATCATCACTTTCGTTTGCCCGGCTTTGGTCTTTTACTTTGGGCCTATTTGATTCTGCTCATCGTTTCCACAGTGGCCCAACATGTTGGCTTAGTGTTGGGCCAATGCTTCGTGGTAATAATGGAAAATTGGGCCAACATCAAACCATCTGTGATTTGATGGTGGAAAATAGTTGGGTCAACATGATATTGGTCTTTTACGTAGGGCCCATTTGATTCTGCTCATAGTTTCCACAGTGGCCCAACATGTTGGTTTATTTGTGGGTCAATGATGTGTGGCTGGGCCAACATTTAAACTTATTCACGTTATACAACAACGTTGGGTCAGAATACCGTCGCCCCAACGTTATCGTTTCCAGCCTTTCAAAGTCAACTTTTTGACCTATGAACCGCATTTTTATATTTTAATTTATTTTACCTCTCAGGCTTCGTTTAAAGTGATGTAGTCCAATTTCTAAGGACGGGAATTTTCATTCGCTTCAAGCTGCATGGGGAAAATGTAGTAAACTTGTTCTGCTTCACAAAGAACAATTGTTAATGATCGTCAACATATCGTGATATTTGTATAAATTTATTATAACTTTAAAACGGGTTTCTTTTATACATTTAGTATGTTTATATAGCTATTAGCTGAATTAGTTCTATGCATATTTAATAAAAGAGACACATTTAAAAGAATAAAATTAAAGTCATCAAAGAGAAATTCATTAATATTTAAAAAGATAATTACGTCCCTTTATGCTCAATGATGTGTTAACCCAACGTTGGCTCAACGTTGTTGTACAACGTTAGTAATTTGAAACGTTGGTCCAAGGTTGGTACGGCGATGTCTTAACCATGGCCAAACGTTGCAACATCGTTGAGGCAGCTGGAAAAACTTACGTTGGGCCGACGTCGATATGCAACGTTGGACCAACGTTGCGTCAACGATGTCCCAACGTTGTTGGCAACCGTCGTGATATCGTTGGGGCTGCTTGAATGACAATACTACGTTGGGCCAACGAATGTGAGCTGGGAAAGAAAGTACTTGTAAAAAATGACTCAACATACACAAAAACATGATATATTGCCTCAATGTGTGCCTAATGTATGAATATGCATTATGTTTTTACCCCATAAAGTGAGCATATGCACTCAAGTGGCCCAATATTGGGCCAACACTGACATGCCAACGCCAACCAACCGATCATCTTCCCGCGTTTGGTCCAACATATGCAGGCTATCTGGGTGAATGCTACATTTCGTGTTCGGCGTTTATTTCTGCTTGTATAAGTATTCTCGTTTGTAATATAATTAAGTTACATTATTTCATTTCAGATCTACAAAAAACAAGCAGATGGTCGGCTTTCATTTTATCACCCTTCTGTTTCCCCTTTTCATGTGCATGTATCCTAAAGGATGGAATACAACATCTTGACAACTGACATTATATTTTATAGCGTTTAACGATAAAGGAATAACGATACAAAAACCATACAAGACAATTTTAACACAACCGTGATCTTAGGAAAGTGAAACTTATATACGCATCTCTTTTCATTGTTGCCGAATTATTTCCTGGTTTTAGAAATAATATTTACACTATTGATACTATCTCAAAAAGACCCTTTAATACATTTAGTCTAATTGTATCCTTACTTTTGTCTGTACTTTTCATATAAAACATCCTTCGAATTACGTGTTTGTCTTGCTATCGCCATGCATACTGTATTGATGGATTATTATATAGCGTAAGTAGTGGCTTTTCAAATTGATCGCTAATAATTAAACTTTCTTTTCGTTTAATTACTTGCATATTAAGAGTCTAAATTATAACACAAATGTATGCACACAGTTTCCATAACAAATAATGGGAATGATTCCTAATGAAACGTTCAATGTGACTTCCTTGTTGACATAAAATCATAGGTGTGACGTCATCCTATGTTGTTTCTGTACTCTGTTTGGCATATTGTACTACACATAAACAATCCTACAACGTTTTTTAAAGAATGGAAAGTAACGGTCCATTATTGTGAGAAGTACAGGTAACACGCTCGTCAAACCCATTTCTTTTTCAAATTGAAATAAACCTATGAGTCCCTTTGAAAGATATCTATTAACACTAATAATTGTAAAAATAAAATGCAGTAACAACTTTATCGTTTGAATGCTAATGATCTGTTTAAAGTCAACCAGAATGACAACATACACTGACCCATTTGTTTTAAACATATGTTAGTTCCATATTATACAAAATGCCTATATATAAATAGTACAAAGTTAACAGGATTGGAACGAAAGAAAGCAATCTTATAAAGTTCCTCTCCTTGGTATTTAACAAATGCAATAGATGTTGGCGGTTAATACAGTTTAACATCGAAATGGCTACTTTTTTTTACATATATCTTTGCGCGTAAGAGCAAAGAAAACTAACTCAATACAATCAGGTCTTAGAGAAAAGTAAAGAAAAAAGGTGGGGCGGTTGTGGGGGGGGGGGGGGGGGCGGTATGTGGGGGCAGTGGACAACAACATGGAACTCTTGGGTGACCCATTTACATGTATTCCTATTATAATTATAAAACAAACATATTTGTAGTGGAAACGAGAAGGTATACTTGGTTAGCGTACTGAGAAATGCTTCAGTTTATGGATACCAGGATGTCAAATAACCTACACTGAAAGTAAATATAAAGGACATAATGTAAGCAAATCATGCATTTAAACGTCCTGTCTGCGAAGTTCACTAACTCCAACTGGGTAGTCGTGTCATTTAACATTTCGAGTTGTTTCCCTTGTAAAATGCCTTTTTTCTATAACGTACACCATCATGCGTACGCATAACGTTATTTACATATAAACACATGTTTATTTCACCTGAACATATATCTGAGTATTGGTAGTCATTTTGATTTATTTTAATGAATATGTTTATATCAGTAGTTTACTTTACGCGAAGTCATCACTGGTAATTTTGATATTATAGGTAAACGCATTCGGCGAAAGTAACCCTGTAGCGTTGCCAGTGCAGTGTGGCGGCGGTAAAATGTCTCCCCGTGCTTGCAATCAGGACTGTTATTCATTCCGATCTTTGGAGATCGTTGTTTTGTTACTTTAATTTCGAGTAGGTGGTTTCACTACTCCAGCCTTTAAATATTCTTAGTATTCTTAGTAATGCTTAATCGCCCTTGGGATATGGTGTCTGCTTTTCTAGTACGGCAACACACGAATGGATGTAGATACATGAACGGGACGTAATACTTGGCCATTACATAAGTAGATTCTTTAACGCCATTTTTCTTTGGTGTACATATAAACTGGACATTTAAAACGATTGTAATCGTGATAAAACCGTTAGCGAGAAGTTTTTTGGAGCTAAAGGTATGGCATTTAAGTGTTTGTAGGTGTTGTGGTAATATAGCATTTTTTATTTTAGTAGAAAAGTAGGTCACGCTTCATGGGGCTGTTCACAAGTTCATGCATCTGTGAATATGGTTGTGTGCAGTGTATCAACGCGTGCATATCGACGTCATTTTCATTAAGCATTTTAAATTTATTTGGAAAAGTTCGTGACCGAAGATAGGTACGGGTTTATGTTGTATGTGTTGAGGTAATGTATTGGATAGAGCTAGATGAAAGTAGGTCACAGGCGTTCAACTGCATATACGTTTGGAGACGCTCGGCACACTGAGTACCAGCTCACATTAATTGAGCTGCTCAGTCTCACTTCGACTCGTCCCACAGTACCATAAATTGGCCAGTATTAGCTACGTAACCCCACACCGGAGTATATACGTGCTTAGTAATTTATTTCAGAAAGTGTGGGTCCCAAACTCTCCCTAGAAGGAATAGACAGGTAGGCCTTTATTACGCTATTAAACTGTAGTAACTTCCCATTGATCTCACCACAATGAAATCGAAGGCAAAAGCTATCAAAATATCAGCCTATTCTTAGACAAGACTCGAACGTTTGTGTGTCGATTTAATATTTACTAGCGAACGCAAAACTGGGAACCAGTCAAAATTGAACCATATCTACTTCCGACACGGAAGTAAATGTAT